>JAQZBX010102879.1:0-11113 GCA_029593785.1 Cabassous unicinctus | reverse complement strand
ATTAACAAAAAAAGAGAGAGCAGATGCAAATATAGAAAATAAGAAATGAAGAAGGAGATACCACCACTGATCCCACAGAAATAAATAATTCATAAGAGGATACTTTCAAAAATTATATGCCCAAAAGAATGATAATTTAAGGAAATGGACAAATTCCTAGAAACTCACAAGCAGCCTACATTGATGAAAGAAGAAATCGATGAACTCAACAGAACAATTACAAGTAAAGAGATAGACTCAGTCATCAAAAACCTCCCAATTAAGAAGACTCCAGGACCAGATGACTTCACAGATGAATTCTACCAAACATTCCAGAAAGAGCTAACAACAATCCTGCTTCAGCTCTTCCAAAAAATAGAAGTAGAGGAACATTGCCTAACTTATTCGATGATGCTAACATTACCCTAATACTAAAGTCAAACAAAGATGACACAGGAAAGAAGAATTACAGACCAATATCTCTAATGAACCTAGATGCTAAAATCCTCAACAAAATACTTGCTAATTGCATTCAACAACATATCAAACGCATTATACACCATGACCAAGTGGGTTTCATCCCAGGCATGCAAGGATGGTTCAACATAAGAAAGTCAATCAATGTAATACACCACATAAACAGATTGAAAGAAAAAATCCCATAATCATCTCTATAGATGCAGAAAAAAAATGTTCAACAAAATACAGCACTCTGTCCTGATAAAAACACTGCAAAAGATATGAATAGAAGGAAACTTTTAGAACATGATAAAGGCTATATATGAAAAACCCACAGCTATCATCATCTTCAATGGTGAAGTCATAAAATCTTTCCCTCTTAGATCGGGAAAAAGAAAAGGATGCCCACTATCACTGCTCCTATTTAACATTTTCTTAGAAGTACTTACTTGAGCACTAAGCAAGAAAAATATATAAAAGGCATCCAAATTGGAAAGGAAGAAGTAAAAATTTCAGTACCTGCAGACAACATGATCCTATACATAGAAAGCCTGGAGAAATCTACAACAAAGGTACTAGAACTTATAAATGAGTTCAGTAAAATCTCAGGCAATAAGATAAATGCTCAAAAATCAGTAGCATTTTTGTACACCAATAATGAGCAATCTGAGGAGGAAATCAAGAAAAAAATACCATTTACAATAATAACTAAAAGAATCAAATACCTAGGAATAAATTTAACTAAAGTTATAAAGGACTTATATACAGAAAACTATACAACACTGTTAAAGGAAATCAAAGAAGACCTAAATAAATGGAAGAATATTCCCTGTTTATGGATTGGAAGACTAAACATCATTAAGAAGACTATCCTACCCATAATAATTGACAGATTTAATGCAATCCCAATAAAAATCAACACAGTATTTTTAATGAATTGGAAAAACTAACTACAAAATTCATTTGGAAGGGTAAGAGGCTCCGAATCGCCAAAGACATAATGAAAAAGAAAAATGAAATTGGAGGTATCACACTACATGACTTTAAAATATACTCCACTCTACAGTGGTCAAAACTGTATGGTGTTGGCACAAGGATAGACATCCTGACTAATGGAACTGAATTGAGAGTTCTGATATAAATCCTCACATACACACTTACCTGATATTTGACAAGGCCACCAAGCCTACTCAGTTGGGAGAGAATGGTCTCTTTAACAAATGGTCCTTGGAGAACTGGATACCCATATCCAAAAAAATGAGAGAGAAATACCATCTCACACCTTATACAAAAATCAAATCAAGATGGATGAAAGATCTAAATATAAGAGCCAAGACGGTAAAGGCCTTGGAAGATAATGTAGCAAAGCATCCACAGGACCTTGTAATAGGAAATAATTTCATGAACTTCACACCCAAAGCACAAGTAGCAAAAGAAAAAAAAATAGACAAATGGGGTCTTCTCAAAATTAAAAACTTTTGGACCTCAAAGGACATTATCAAGAAAGTAAAAAAGCAGCCTACCCAATGGGAGAAAATATTTGTCTACCATATATCTGAAAAGGGGCCCAATATCCTGCATATATAAAGAAATCCTACATCTTGAAAATAAAAAGACAAACATATCCTGCATATATAAATAAATCCTCCCTCTCGAAAATAAAAAGACAAACAACCCATTTAAAAAAAGTTCAAGTGACCTGAAAAGGCAATTCTCCAAGGAAGAAATACAAATGGCTAAAAAGCACATGAAAAGATCCACAACATCGCTGGCTATTAGGGAAACGCAAATCAAGATTACAATGAGATACCATCTTACACCCATTAGAATGGCGGCTATTAAAAAAAACAGTGGACTATAGGTGTTGCAGAGGAGGTGGAGGAATGGGAACCCTCCTCCTCTGCTGGTAGGAATGTAGAATGATCCATCCACTGTGGAGGACTGTTTGGCAGTTCCTGAAAAAACTAACATAGAACTTCCATATGATCCAGTGATTCCTCTGCTGGGTATCTACCCAGAAAAATTGAAAGCACAGACACGAACAGATATATGCACACCAATGTTCATATGGCATTGTTCACTATTGCCAAAAGTTGGAATCAACCCAGGTGCCCATCAACAGATGAATGGATAAATAAAATGTGGTACATGCATACAATAGAATATTACTCAGCTGTAAGAAGGAATAAAGTGCTAACACAAAGGATAACATGGATGAATGTTGAAGACCTTATGTTGACTGAAGCAAGCCAGGCATTGAAGGATGAACAGCACATTATATGAATTAAGGAAATTGAGCAGTCTCAGAGAGCTACTGTCTGGAAGATAGATTTACAAGAAATAGAAAGAGAAGAGAAGGTTTTGAGCCATCACCCATATGGAAGTAATCTGTAGTAAGGTGATAGAGTGTAGTTGCATATGGGCTAGGACCGGAGGTAGTGATATCATTGGGTTGGATGGTAAATTGTTGTCAGGTTAGGAGATTGGGAATGATGGGTTAGAATGTCCAGGGTACTGGGGAGAGGGTGGAGAGAGGGACCAGTTGAAAATGGGATTTGCAGGTATGAGGTTGAAAGTACAGAGTTGGGAATGGTCTTATGGCAACATGACAAGGAAGGGTTACTGGTTTAGGGAGGTTGTTGGGGGACATTCTGGGCAGGGTGCACCTGGGGCAGGCTTCTAGGTAGTGTGTGAGTTTTCATTCTGTCATAATGTGTTGTATCAGTGGGTGAAGACCCACACAATGAATGGGAAGGAGTTGGAATCCCATCTTCAGTAGTACCAATTTGTTCAGAAATACACATGTGGGAGTCTCTTGAGGGCAAAGGTGGTTCCTAATAGGGGAGGACAAACCAGTGTGTCAAGACCTCACTCTTGTTGCATGTAGCTATGAATCTTGTCATCCAACAAGTCAAGCCAGGTGGTCGCAATGGGTCCCAGGGGGTTGGGGAGGGAGGAATAGAATAGTTCAAACAAGGGGTATTTAGTGATCAGTGGAAATGTTCTGCATTACCACGCAGTGATGGACACAGGACATGGTAAATATCATCAACTTTAGAAAAGTGTATGGTCTAAAATGTAAGCCATAGTGTAAACCATTGAAAATATTTATTAAATATGTTTCACTATTTGTATATCAGTTATAACAATGCTGCCATCCACATCAATAAAGGTATTAATATGGGGTGGAGGAAAGGGGGAGGATGTTGGGTATATGACAGTCTCCTGTATTCTGTGTGTGACTTTGCTGTGACCTAAAACTTCTTTGTAAACAAAATGAAAAATAGGCACTGGGGAATAAGAGGGGGAACGTGCCATGGTACAGATTGGACACCAGATATTGTAGAGATGAAAGGCAAAAGATGAAAAAAATATTTTTGTATTTTTCTTTTTTTTTATATCCCAAACTTTTTATTTTATTTTATTTATAGTTTTTTAAAAATTTTTAATGTATTTTATCTCTTTTGTTTAATCTGATCATTATTATTTCATTTTCCTATTAATTGTATTTGGCTATTGAAATGGCTTCTTTTTGAAGAAGCTTTGGATCACAGAAGGGTTACAACTGGGATAGAGGAGGATCGTTGGTGTGGGGTGTCACGGATGGGGGATGCAGGGGAGGAAGTTCACCTGAGCATACATATAAGGTATATAGAAATGTTCACATGTTCATAGGGCATTGTCACAGTGGGTGGAGACTCACAGAATAACTAAGAGAATACTGAATTCCCATCCTGGAGAGCTCTGCCACATTCTATAAGGAAGCAGCAACAGTCCCCCATGTGCAGGGGCAGTGACTGGCGAAAGAGGATGATCCACTGATGTGCCCTTGATATTGATGACTAGCCTTATGAGTCTTTGCTCGTGAAATTGAAACTTAGCCTATTGTTGTGGGATGCCTAAGGTTTGCCTCCTGAGAGCCTCCTTGTTGCTCAAATGTGGCCTCTCTATAAGCCAAACTCAGCATATGAATGCATTACCTTTCTCCCAGCATGGGACATGATTCTTGGGGATGAGCCTCCCTGGCACGGAGGGATTGCTACCAAACTCCAACTAGCAATGAAACTGTGAAAAAACCTCAAATCAAAGGTGGAAAAGTTAAAGACAAATTAGTTTATATTGCTAAGAGACTTCAAAGTGGGTCGGGTGGTCATCCCAGAGGTAACGCTTACACACGTCTCAGCAAGATCTCATAGAATTTGAAGGTGGATACTACCCCAAATAGTGGGGCTCCTGAGGGCTCTGGAGACACCCAGGTCCTATGGTCATGGTGGATAGCTCCAGAGTTTGGTGCCTTGCCAGTGGGCCCTACTTTGGAGTTTGTGCTCCTGAGAGTGACAGAGTTGGATTCAATTATGTCTTCCCTGCACATGGCTCTTCTGTGCCTTCTATTTAAACCTATACTTGATGCTGGAGTTCTTAGGTGTATGTCCAGAGACTTGAGTTTTTGGTCTGTCCATGTGCCAGCTAGACCCGGAACAGCAGCAGAGTTGCAACACCTAATCTACAGCTCATTAGAGTCACCCAGGACAGATGGCAGGGAGATGACAATGGATAACAGCCATCCCATGGAATAGAGAGAGTCTGCAGCTGCAGGCAGGATAGTTCCCTCCCTGTTCCCCATGGAATATAATCCCCTTCTCAATTGGAGATGGATTGGATGTCACCATCCCAGAATCCTTAGGATTTGGGGCAGAACTATGGACTAGAGTGGACTTACAGGTACTCTACTATAGACATATTTTAGTTCTAGCAATGAAAGAAATTGAAACATTGATGTGGAGCCAGTGTCCACTGGAGCTCTGAGGGCAGGAAGAAGGGAAAACTGTAGTAATATGGGGGCATTTTGGGACTTGGGAATTGTCCTGAGTGATGTTGTAATAACAGATATAGGCCTTTTTATATCATCACATAACATGCAGTACTGTGTGGGAGAGAGTGTAAACTGCAATGTGAACTATGGTCCATGCTTAATGACAAAGCCCCAGGATGCATTTATTAATTTCAATGAATGTGCCATACTAATGAAGGATGTTTATGTGGGAGGTTGTGGGAAGTGTGAGAGGTGGGACATTTGGGAATCCCTATATTTTTTTGTGTAACATTTACGTATTCATAATATCTTTTAAAAAATAAAAGAATTTAAAAAAAACTCATAAAGAGAAAGTGTAAGTTTGAATGTAATGAATATGGGAAGTAGTCTTCAAGAAGGAAAATTTATCTCAGCATCAGCAAATAAATAGAAAGCATTCGAAAATTATGAATATGGATGTTCATTTTGTAAACAGCCAAACCTTCCACTAGAAACCAGATATATGGCAAAATAACTATGAATATATTGCATGTGAGAAAAATCCACCCTCAAATTATCTCTCATGCAACATCAGAGGATTCAGAGAGGAAGGAAATCTTATAAATGTACAGAATATGGGTTAACCTTCTGTTTCAACCCAACTTTGAATGGTATTATTTGGGCAGTCATAAGACCAAAGAACACACTAGACAAATGGTTAGACATGAGCTGAACTGTGACTTACAAGCAGAAGAGACTTCCATGGTGATCAGTTGAGAAAAGAAGTTAGCACTCCACAAAGAAGCAAAAAAAAAAAAAAAAAAAGCGGGAATGTAAGTGATCTCAGGACAAAGATATTCCATCAGGTATGAGAACAGAGTTTCTCCAAAAAGTATACAGACTTGAGGAGATTAAACTTTGTAGGACCATTAGTCCTACTTTCTTTCCTTCAGGGAGATGTGTTACTGTTTTAACTAGTAAGTGTCCAGGTAAACCAGTGCCTGTGTGCTTTGGGCTGTGTTTCATTTAAGGGAGGACATCCTGGTCTCTGGGCTCCCACACCTTCAAATATAGGTCAGAGCTCACACACAAGGGCGAAATCCTATGGTTGTAATGACTGTTAGTCATAGGCAGCTGCAGCACTTTGGCAGTTTGATGTAATTATGAATTCCAAAAATAGATTTTGGATCATGCTTGTAAACTGTTAATCTGGGAATGATTAAGTTATGATTAAGGCATTGACTGGGCCACATCAGCAGGGCATTGAGCCCCACCCCTTGGTGGGTGGGGGAATCAAATATAAAAGGCACAGCAAAGGGCAGAGGGAATAGTTTGGAGAAGCAGTTTTGATGTTGGAGTTCTGGTGAGGAAGGAGAGAAGGCCCCGGGATAGAGACAAGCCATTCATCTGAGATTTCAAAGCATGGTCTTTTGGAGGGAAGCAAAACCGAGAGAGCCTCATAATCTACAGCTGACCTTGTGGAGGAAACAAAGGAGCTAAGCCTGGAGAGAAATGCAGCCCTGGGAAGAGAGGAACTCCAAAAGCCTGAACCCTGGCAAACGTCGGCAGCTGTCTTGCTCCAACATGTGGCAATGGACTTTGGTGATGGAAGAAACTAACACTTTATGGCCTGGTAACTGTGGACTTCTACCCCAAATAAATACCCTTTATAAAGACCAACCTATTTCTGGTATTTTCCATCAGCACCCCTTTGGCTGACTAATACAGAATTGGTACCGGGAGTGGGGTAGTGCTTTTGCAATTACCAAAATGTTGGAATGGTTTTATAAATGGGTAAGGGGTATTTTTTGGAGGAATTGTGAAATGCTTGATGGAAAAGGCCTAAATCACTTTGAAGAGACTGTTGATAGCAATATGGATGCTAAAGAGACTTTTTCTGATGCCTTAGACGTAAATGATGAAACTATTATTGGAAACTGTAGGAAAGGTGATCGGTGTTTTATTGTTGCAGAGATCTTAGCAAGATTAACTCCTGGTGTCATAAGGAAGACGGAATTTGGAAATGACTAATGTGAGCATTAAGCTGAAGAACTTTCCAAAGTAAACCCAAAGAATGTGGCTTGGCTTCTTGCAGCTTATAGAGAAAAATACTAGATGAGCAAAATATACTAAGGACTGAACATTTGGGCACAAAGTAAACAGAAACTGATTCCGGAAATTCCAAGTTTCTGGAAATTAAGTTCCCAGATGAAAGTGCCCCATTTGAAAACTTAGCTAAACCTGGAACTTGTAAATCAGAATTGAAGATGCAGTTATCTCAGAAAGACTTGTGGAAAGTCTTACTGTCTGATTGCTTGGAACCCTCCTTCTTGCATGCTAAACCAATAAGGTTTTTCAGAGAACTGAATGAACAAAACCACTGTCAGTTTGGACTAAAAAGGGCATGGAAAGGAGACATTGAAGAAGAAACAACTTAATGGAGAAAACCATGGAAGCTGAGATCTGAAATTAAGACATCACCTTGGGCCAAGAGAGGAGCCCCACCAATGTGTACAGAGAGGGTGAGTTTGCCTCAGCAGTTGAAGAGGGTGGATGTTTCCACCCAATATTCAGGAAGTGTTTTGCTGCCCCAGGATACAGGGAGGTGGAGCACATTCCTCAAAAATTAGGGTGGTTCAGGTCAGCACACCATAGGTCTGAGAGGTGTGCTCCTGTCCCCCATGGATTAGAGAAGGCCAGATGGTCAACCCATTGCTCTGGAAGGATTGAGCCTGTATGTCAAAAGTTAGGGAAGGTCAGGTGGTCATGGTGGTCAACTCATTGCTCTGTGAGGGTTGAATCTGTATGCGAAAGTTTAGGGGGAATGTTGTCTTCATCTCACTGTACTAGGGGGGCTAAGATTCTAAGCCAAAGATTGGATAAGGTGTGGCAATCACCCCAACACTATTGGAGGGTGAGGTCTAGAGCTTGGTTGACACCCAGATGCTTGATGAGGGTGGAACCAAGAAAGTGGCCTTTGGGCAAACCTGTGAAAAGGATGGTTTCCTATGTGGCCCCAAGGAGAAGAAATCATTCTCATAAGAATGATTCAGACTTTGAAATCGAATGGAGGATGCCCTGCTGGTTTACTGAAATGTAGAGGACTCATGACTCATGTTTAACTTACCAATTTCTCTTATGGTAATGAAAATGTTTATCCTTTGTCTTTCCATTTGTGTATTGAATGCATTTAAATGTTTTTGTAAGTTTCAGAGGTCTATAGCAGATGGGATTTTGCCCAAAGACAAACTGTATTTCTTTAAAATGATTATGATATGATTTTGTACTTACATTGTTACTGATTTTAGGTTTTTTTAATATTGCAATGTATTTTTGGGATTCAGAGGGAGGAGTGTAGCAGTTTGGCAGTTTGATGTAATTAGGAATTCCAAATATCGATATTGGATCATGCTTGTAAACTGATCTGTTAATGTGGGCATGATTAAGTTATGATTAGGGCGTTGACTGGGCCAGTCAGTAGGGCGTTGAGCCCCACCCCTTGGTGGGTGGGGGGATCAAATATAAAAGGCACAGCAAAGGACAGAGGGAATAGTTTTGAGAAGCAGTTTTGATGTTGGAGTTCTGATGAGGAAAGAGAGAAGTGCCCGGGATAGAGATGAGCCATTCACCTGAGAGTGCTCAGCTGGCCTTGTGGAGAGAAGCAAAGCATAGAGAGCCTCATAGTCTATAGCTGACCTTGTGGAGCAAACAGAGGAGCTAGGCCCAGAGAGAAATGCAGCCCTGGAAAGAGAGGAACCCAAGAAACCTGAACCCTGGCAACAGACTTTGGTGAGAGAAGAAACTTATGCTTTATGACCTGGTAACCATGGACTTCTACCCCAAATAAATACCCGTTATAAAGACCCACCGATTTCTGGTATTTTGCATTAGCACCACTTTGGCTGACTAATACAGCAGCTCTCACAGTACACCAGAGACTACAGCTGGAGAGAATCCCAAAGAATAAAATGAATGTGAGAAAACATAATTTCAGGTGCAAAAATTTATTAATCATTAGAAAACTGAAAAAGGAGAAAAATCCTGATAATATAATGAATATGGAAAAACATCAGTAGTGTCAAAACTTAGGGAACTGCCAAAGTAAATTTTTCCTCAAAGAATGGGCTCCTGAGGGTTCTGGAGACATCCAGACACTATACGCAGGGCAGACAGCTCAAGAGTTTGGTGCCCTTCCAGTAAACCCTACTTTGGAATTCATGCTACCCAGTGTGATAAAGTTGGACTCAGTTGTGTTCTCCCTACCCATGACTCTTCTGCCCCTTCTATTTGAACCTATACTAAGTACTAAAGTTCATAGTTGTATGCCCAAGAGACTTAAATCTTTGGGGTGTCATTGTGCCAGCTGGGCCTGGAATCTCAACATTTTTGCCACACCTAATCTCCAATTCATTGGACTCACACAGGACAATGAACAAAGATTTGATGATGGACAACAAACATCCCAAGGAACTGAGAGAATCTGAAACTTCAAGCAAGATAGTCCCATACATCTGCCCCATGGAATCTAAGCCCCCTCTCAATTAAAGGCAGAGGGAACATCACAATCTGAGAATCCTCAGGATTTGGGAATGAGCAATGGGCTAGTGTAGACTTACTGTTATCCTACTATAGATTTATTGTGCTCCTAGCAATGGAACAAATTTTCTCATTGATCTGGAGTCAGTGCCCACTGGGGATCCAGAGGGGAGGGAGAGGGAAAATAGGTGTAATATGGGGGCATTTTCTGGCCTTGAGAATTGTCCTGAATGACATTGCAATGACAGATACAGGCCATTATATATCTTGTCATAACTTACAAAATTGTGTGGGAGAGAGTGTAAACTGCAATGTAAACTATAATTCATGCTTAGTGGCAATGTTGCAAAATGTGTTCATCAATTTTAACAAATGTACCACACTAATGAAGGATGTTGTTAATGTTGGAATATGTGGGAGGAATAGGGAGCGAGGTATATGGGAATCCCCTATATTTTTTATGTAACATTTATGTAATCTAAGTATCTTTAAAAAATAAAATACTATGTCAAAAAAACTATAAAATAGTGCAGGGCAAAGTGTAAATTAAAGTGGAAAGTGTAGTCCATGGTTAGTGGAAATGCTGCACTATATGTTCATCAATTTTAACAATTGAACCATACTAATGAAAGATGTTAATGTGGGAAAGTGTCGGAGGGCGAGCAGTGGGGTATAGGGGAATCCCCTATATTTTTTATGTAACTTTTATGTAATCTAAAGCTTCTTTATTTTTATTTATTTATTTATTTTAAATGAAAACAGACACAAAGATAAATATGTTTCCATAGCACCAAAACAACTGGATCCTTACAACAATCTTCTAAGAAAAATAAGGCAGGTGTTATTATGCCCATACCAAGATAAGGACACTGAGACTCTGAAAGATGAGATGACATCCCCAAGTCACAAAGCAAATAAGTGCAGAACCAAAACTCTGGTCTTCTGAGGACTAGTTGAGTGCAATATCTACAACCATGGTCTGCCACATGAAAGGGAAGGAGGGAAGCCAGAGATGGTGCTTTTTAACATGCCTTTGCCCTAATCTTCTCATCTACAAATCTAAGTGCAGACAGCACCCACGCTACAGATGGTGAATTCCAAAAGGCTAAATGCACGGGTGTGCTTAAACTCTGATGGCAGATATGTCATTTAAGCAGAACCAAGCTCTCAAAGATGTGAGCTCATGAAAAGACAAGGCAGAGACCAGAGCAGCCAGAGGTGGGCACTATTTGGGGCAGGGTCTGGGAATGAGGAGTAGAAGAAGGTGGTAGAAAAATGAGAGGTGAGATAGGGTGCAAAGAACAGGGAGGGAGGATAGGAAAAGGCATCAGGAGTGGGAGGTGGAAG
>JAQZBX010102878.1:0-11111 GCA_029593785.1 Cabassous unicinctus | reverse complement strand
ACATCTTATCTATTTCTGCTCCAACTACAAGGGTTATGTTCCTTATTCAGGAGAATCTGTGGTTGAATTCAGGACATTGGGGATGTGGGCGGATAGGGTTAGGTGAATATCAGAGTTCTTCTGAGTATTTGCAAAGAACCAGAAACTTTTAGTACCTTCCTACTTCACCCTTCCATTTGCTATCCTCCAGAATCTATCCAAATTAAAATTCAAAATCCAAAATGTTCATATAATCCTGTGTGAAAACTTGTTCTATGAACATTCTTGGAGAATGGTATGGTTTCTGCCATTAGTTACGTCATTTCATTATAGAATATATGCTATGATCCTCTCTCTTAAATAATATTAACCTAACCATGATGAAAACACTAAAATAAAGGGCTACTAAAATCAATGCTAGAAAAGAATGTGTTGGTCCTAGTTTGGGATGGGGATCAACTGCATAGAAGTCTACTGGAGTTATATTTAGAAACACCAGTGTAGTCCACACTGACCAACATAAAGGCTTTGAAAATCTTGCCTGCATAAGTGTTATAAGAGCTAGTAATGCATCAGCCCTTGCCGTACACAGCCATCACTCCATCTCAGTTTCTTTGCCATAGAGTCAGTCACCTGGCAATCAACACCAAAATCTCTCCCAGATATCAGAGGAGAATATAATTGTAGTCCATAAAGGCTAAAAAGCCAGTATCTGGGTCTATCCCCAGTGCTCCCAGGTGTGCACACAACTTTACCTTCTTCCCATGATCTTCCTCTTGCACTAAGAATGAAACAGCCTCAAGAGTTTTAATACAGGTTTTCCTGAGCAAGCCCATTGACTGCTTTGTAATGTATGGGTGATCAGAATTTTCTCTCCCATCTTTTTCCTCAAACCTTTCCCACCAGAACTTAGTGTTGGGTTCAAAGGTGAGGAAAGTCAGTCTCTGGAGAGGGAATCAAAAACCAGAATATTGCAAAAATTCCAAGACCCAAGGGCAGCCCAGAATTTGTCATGATAGAACATGTACTGGACCATAAAACTCACTTTAGCAAATTTAAAATAATAGAAATCATGCAAGATAGGTTCTTAGAACACAATGGAATTAATCTAGAATTCAATAGAAGACAGACAACTGTGAAGCCCCCAAATATTTGAAAATTAAACAAACACATAATAAAACAGAGATGAAAAATTCTCAAAAGAAACAAAAAAATTTTTGAACTAACTGAAATTCATCAAAATGTGAAAAACAGAAAAACAATGCTTAGAGAGAATTTTTAGCATTAAAAGTGCAGATATGAAATAAGAGTAACATAAAAAATCTGTAATCTAAACTTCCACCTTCAGAAAATATAGAAAGAACAATTTATGCCTACAGCAAGTAGAAATACATAATTAGTTAAAATCAGACATGAAATTGAAAACCGGAAACAGTGGAGAAAATTAACAAAAGCAAACGCTTTTTAAATGATCAACATTTGAAAATGTTGATAATTTTGATAAACTTCTAGTGAGGCTCAACAAGATAAAAGAGTTTCTTATAGCAGAAATGAAAAAGGAGTCATCACTACTGATCCCATGTACATCAAAAGTTTAATAAAGGAATACTCTGAATAACACTGTCTCCACAAATTTGATAACTTAAATTATGTGGAAAATCCCTTAAAAATCAGAACCTACCAAAATTCACTCAAGGAAATAGAGATAATTTTAATAGGTATATAGTTATGAAAGAAATTGAATCAATATTTAATAATCTCCTAAAGAGAAAGCACAGTGTGCAAATTGTTTCACTGGTGAAATCTACCAATCTATGAAAGGAGAAATAATACCAATTCACCATAATATCTTCTATACAATAATATCAGTGGGACCACTTCCTAACTTTCTATTTATCCAGGATAACCCTAACACCAAAGGTGGATAAAGACCTTACAAGAAAGGAAAACTGCAGACCAATAATTCTAATCAACATGAATGCAAAAGTCATTAAGAAAATACTAGTATATCAAATCCAACAATGTACAAAAAGAATTATATGCCATTAACAAATAGGACAGAATCCAGTATCCTTTCACAATATAAACTCTCAGCAAACATACAAGAGTGATAACTTGCCCAAATTAATAAAAACTATCTAAAAATACTGAATAATGTACAAAATGCTGAGAAACAGAACACTTTCCCCATAATTTAGGAGGATGGCAAAAATATACTTTCTAATCATTTCTACATGAACTATTACTTGGCACCCTAGTTAGTTCAATATGACAGGAAAAGGATATAAATGGTGTAGCAGTTTGAGATTATTTTATGAATCCTAAAAGAGGAAGATTATGTCTGTAAACAAATCTATTCCTCTGCATGTGACACCCTTTGATGGCATTAAATTCAGCTAAGAGACCTTTGATTAGATTACCTGTTAAGATTGCTATAGGGCTTTTCACTGGACTATGTCAGTGAGGTGGGACAGAGGTTGAGTCCCCACCCCCTTGCTGGGTTGGAAATAAATGGTTATTCACTCAGACAGACAAAGGAAGAGAGAGTTCTGCCATTTTTTATCCTGCTGTGTGATGAGGGTCAAACAGATGAGCCATTTGCATAATAGCTTAGAGCCAAAATTGGGAAGAGAGCAGAACTGCCAAGACTGATAAAGGAGGCCTAGAAAGAAACAAGCCCTATGCCAGAGAGAGAGGCTACAGGATAACTGAAGCACAAAGTCTCAAGAGACTGGGCCCACAGAGCTCCAAAGAATAGGTTTAGCCCAGGGAGGTTGGAGTCTAAAACCTGGACAGAGTTTGGAGGCCATCTTGCTTCATCTCCTGGCAACACAATAAAATCAGCAGTATCTGGTTTTGGTGAGAAAGCATCTCTGATTGTGCCTCAATTTGGACTTTTCATGGCCTTGGAACTGTAAGCCTCTACCCCAAATAAATCCCTTTATAAAAGCCAACAGATTTCTGGTACTTTGCCTCAGCAGCCCTTTGGCAAACTAAAACAAATGTTATACATATTGGGGAAGAAGAAATAAAACTATATTCATAGATACAATTATCTATATAGAAAATGTCAATATATTGTCATAATTATTGGTATACTAATGAACTAATAAGCAATGACAGCAATGTCACAGGAAGAAAGGATAGTATACAATGGCCCATAATTTTTCTATATTCTAGCAGCAAACAATTGAAATTATAACAAAATATTTATAATGGAACCAGTAATGGATTGCATTTTGCCCCTCAAAAAGACATGTAGCAGTACATTCCCAGCACATCTGAATGTGGTCTTTTTATAGGTAGGGTAATTACAGATGGATTTAGGGAAATTAGAATGAGATTGCACAGATGTAAGCTTGGCACTTAATTCAACCTGACTGGTGTTCTCATAAGGAAAGGAAGTATAGACACAGATCTGAGTGCACCATGTAACAACTAAGGTGAGAATGCCATGGGTTGTTGCCAAGCCACCACCAAAACCAGGAACAGATTCTTCTCTAAAGACATAACAAGAAGGAGCACCTTGATAACACATTGATTTCGGACTTCTTGCTTCTAGAACCATTCAACACATTTATCTTTTTTAAACCACCAGATTGTGGCATTTGTTACTGAAGCCATAGTAAAATAAGGCAGTACCTAAAATTGAAATACATAGTTATTAATCTAACAAATAAATACAGGATTTATATGCAAAATTAAAACGGTCTCATGAAAGAAATCATGTCCATGAGTTGGAAGACTCAATATTGTTAAAATATCAATTCTCTAAAATTTGACTTGTAGATGCAATGTAACCCTAACTAAATCTGAAGAAATATTTAGAAGAACAGTTTAACTGATACTAAATTTTATATGGAAATTCAGGACACCTAGTATAGCTAACACAATCCTGAAGAATAAAAACCAATGTGCAGGGCAGGATTTTAATATTTAGTATAAAGCCATATTAATGAGGACATTGTGGTGTTTAAGTAGGGTTGGGTTTGTAGATCAATGAAAGAGAATAAAGAGCTAATAAATGGACCCACATGAATAGATTCAACTGTTTGTCAAGGCACAAAGGAAATTAATGGAGAAAGAGTAGTATATTCAACAAATGATAATGGAAAATTTTTAAAGTAAACGTCCAAATCCAAGTAAATAATCTAGACACAGACCTTATGCGTTTCCCAAAAACAAACTCAAAAATGAGTCATATACCTACATGTGAAACATAAAGCTATAAAACTTCAAGAAGATGGCATAGAAGAAAATCTAATTTTACTTGTGTTTGAAGATACGTTTTTAGATTCAACAGCAAAATATACTTTGGACTTTATAAAAAATAAAATCATTTGCTTTGGGAACACTTTTAAGAGAGAAAAAAATCAATCCATCTGGTTGACCAAGATGGTAGCATAAGGCACTCAAGTTTGCTGTTTCCTTACAGAATTTTGAATAACTAGCTAAAATTGGCAGAGCCATTTTCCTCGTTATTCCAGAACACAGTTATAGGGATGTAGTAACTGGAAAAGTGCTGAACCTAGAAAACATAGCTTTGAAAATGGTAGGAGAAGCTCCTGGGACCCTTACTGGCCTTGCCCCTGTACTATCCATTGCATTGGAACCAGCCTGGTCTCCTATTGTGGATCTCTGGCACTATTCTGGAAGGAATAGAGTAACCCCTATGACCATAATGGGGTGGATACGCATTAGACCATAACGGGGTGGCATCCTGAAAGGCTGAACTAGGAAACTTTTCTTGGAATCATCCTCACAGAACTTGCCCTACAAGTAGAAGCAGTTTTCAGACAGCTAAAGCAGTGTAAGAAACAATTAAGTCAATTGCCCTTGGGGAAAAGGATTGCCTGCTTTAAGGTATATAATATAGCATTGTGGAGGGGGAGAAAGTCAAGTTCTTAGAGAGTAGAGGGAGCATTTGAATTCCTGTAAGTGGAGGGGATGCCTAGGGCCTCTTGTGAGCACAAGCCCAGGACAAGATGTAGGGATAGAAAAGAATGAGACAGAGAGGACTTCAGTTTAAATTATCTTCAGGAGTCAGGAGCAAGATAGTGTCAGTTTCAGTGGGCACTCACCATCTCTCTTGCAAAAGATGGTTGATTGGGGACAAGATCCAGCCCAAGTGAGCTGTTCTGGGAGCCCATGGAGGAGGAGACTTTGGGGTATTGATCTGGAGGGATCTGAACAGGGATATAGATCGCTCAAGACAAAACCATGAGTTTTTAGCCCCGTGGAAATCATAGATGGCTAAACCCCACCCTCAGGACAAAAAGCCAGAGTGAGCCCCGACTCCCACTGGCCACCCAGGGAGAAGGAGCATTCTCTGAGAGTGGGAGGGACCTCACAAGGGGCAGAGAGGGGTTTCCTTTTTGTTGGTTTGGTTGCTTGGACCCCCTCAGGGCTTTGGGGAGCATACCAGCCAGGTCGACATGCACCAGGCTGAGGAGAGAGGCAAATCTGCTGAGGAAGCCTGATTTACCTAACTGCCCTGGGATACAGAGGCTTGGCCTGAGAGAGGGTGGAGTCAGTCAATTTAATAGTTCTGCACTGAGAGCTACCAGAATTTCTACTCCCCTAAGGAAGTCAGGCAGTGGGAAGCACTTAATAAGTTTTCAAGAGCCTATTTAGGGTCCCCTAGAAGGAGGGGGTCATCTAGAAGAGGCTTGAAAAATCATTTTGGTGTGGAGTACTCGGTCATCAGGGTCCCATTTGAATTTCAAAAGGAAAGTCAATCTGACTAGGACAGGGGAAGGGGGATCTATTCCTACAGCCTGCTGAATCCTGCTGCCCTAGGAGAGTAAACCCTGCCAGGGGAAAGTGACTGAATAGCTTTCTGAAGATGGGACTGACCCAGTTGGTGGGGTAGCTCAGTGGAGGAATCTCTTCCTTGAATGTACGAGGTTCCTGGTTCAATTCCCAACTCCTCTAAGAGTGGTGATCCACAGGGATATCTAACATCCAGCTGAAGCTGTAGGACAGGGAAAACATAGACATTATTTTTGTACTATCTTATTTTGGGTCCCTTATTTTTCCAAAAAAAAAAGTTTACTTAAAAGAAAAATTTAGCTTAGTTTACTCACTAAAACCTGCCTCAAAACCTGCAGAGAGAAAACTGCAGGGTAATTGATTGATGAACACAGGCAGGCTGAGAGGCTCCACATGGGCTCAAGAAGGAACGCTGTTCTTCCTTAGCTTTGTTTGACTGTTTGCTTGTGTGTTTGTTTGTTTGTTTTTGTTGTTGTTGTTGTTTGGTTTCTTGTTTTTTTTCTTCTTTCTTCCCCACCCCATTTTTAAAATTAGGCACTCCTAGGTTGTTTCTTCTTTGCTGTGCTTCTCCTTCTTTGATTTCCCTTTTTCTGTTTATACTAATTTAGTCTACCAACAATATCTCTTTTCCTTTCTTCACCTTTCTATTTTCTGCTTTCTGCTGTGGTGCTTACATTCCACCTTTTTTTATTTGTTCTCAGCTATACTGGTTTTGATTTCTATCTTGTCTAATCTGTTTCTATTTTTTATTAACATTTTTCTTTATATCCTTTCTTTTCTCTTTCTCTCCTCATCATTCTGGCCTTTTAAATCATTCTATATATTTTCTCTATTCAGTTTCCCAAATCATTGTAGGTACTCCACTTTTTTATTCCTATAAATCTACACTGCTTACATAAGTTAAATATTCATTTTACTAAGTCTTATATGGCCCCTTTTCTAACTTTTATTATTATTTCTATTATCTTTTGTCATTTCTTACCTCTTTTGATTTCTGTGGCCCTAATCTTTTTCCTTCAAGGGAACATAGAAAATAGCAAGGAAATAGAACAAGGAGAACAAAGTGTCAAAGAGAATACTTAACACACACACACACACACACACACACAAACAGCAGCTAAACAAAACTCTAGATCAGAGAGAGAAGCTAATCAGATGAATAAACCCAGCAAGATAAATGATGACAAGAGGGCAACAAAAAATTACAAACCATACTAAGAAACAGGAAGATATGGACCAGTCCAATGAACAAACTAAAACCAGGAAGAGATGCAGAACATCTAACAACTAATCAAAGCTGTCCAAACAAATATGATGGACCAACTTAATGAAGTGAAGGAAGAGATTAAGCATATTAAGAAGACACTGGGAGAACTTACTGAAGAAATTGTAAACATACATAAAAGATAATGGATATGATGGTGATGAACAGCACAATTCAAGAAATCAAAGAGACACAAGAATCACACAACAGCAGATTTGAACAGGGGGAAGAAAGAATTAGTTATGTGGAAGACAGTATACCTGAAATCAGATAGTAGAACAGATAGATAAAAAGATAGAAAAATCCAGCAGGGACTTAGGGATTTAAACAACAAGACAAAATGCACAAACTTACACATTATAGGCATCCCAGAGGGAAAAGAGATGGGAAAGGGAAAAAAAGGAGTGTTGAAGGAAATCATGGCTGAAAACTTCACAACCCTATTGAGGGAGATGGATGTACATGTCCATGATGCACAACACACCCCAAAAAGTATAAATCCAAACAGGACTACTCCAAGACATATACTTGTAAAAATGTCCAATGTTCAAGACAAATAGAAAATACTGAAGGCAGCAAAAGAAAAGAGAACCATCTTATACAAGGGAAGCTCAATAAGATTAAGTGCTGATTTCTCATCTGAAACCATGAAGACAAAAAGACTGGTACTACATAGTCAAGGTACTCAATGAAAAAATTTCCAACCATGAATTCTCTATTAAGAAAAGCTGGGATTCAAAAATGATGGAGAGTTCAAAATATTCACAAATGAACAGAAATTAAGAGAGTATGCCAATAAGAATCCTGCCCTTCAAGAAATCCTAAAAGAAGTTCTACAGGTTGAAAGGAGAAAACAGGGGAGAAAGAGTTGAGGGAGAGTGTAAGAACAACTAAAAAGACAAAAAAAGGAAATAAAAATGACATATGACATCCACGAACCCAAAGAAAATATGGCTGATGTAAGAAATTCCTTGAGTAATAACACTGAATGTTAATGGATTAAACTCACCAGTCAAGAGACACAGATTGGCAGATTGGATAAGGAAAAATGACCCATCTATACGTTGTCTACAAGAAAACCACCTTAGACCCAGGGATTCAAGGAGGCTGAAAGTGAATGGCTGGAAAACAAATTTACAAGCAAACAACAACCAAAAAAGGGCAGGAGTAGCTATACTAATATCAGACAAAACAAACTTTAAATGCAAAACTTTTGTAAGGGACAAAGATGGAAACTATATATTAGTAAATGGGGTAATTTTTCAAGAAGAAAAAACAATCATAAACATTTATGCACCTAATCAGGGCTCCTCAAAATACATGAGGCCCCCACCTGTCTATTTCTGTATAAATCAGTCCTCCCAAAGATGGTATTTCAACTGCTTCCCACTCATTATGTGGGTTTCCAACCACAGATACAACACATTATGACAGAATGAATGCTCACACACTCCCTAGAAGCCTGCTCTAGGTGTGTCCTGTCCTGAATGCCCCCCAAACAATACCCTAAACCAGTGACCCTTCTTTGTCATTTTGCCATAAGAGCATTCCCACTTCTATACTTTCAACCTCTAACCCCCAAACCCCAAGTGTTCACCTGGTCCCTCTGCCAACCATTCCCCCAGTTTCCTGGACCTTTTGACCCACCCTTCCCAATCTACCCACCTGTCAACCCTGCATCACTGAATCCAATAATATCACTACCCTCCTGTCCTATAAATTCAATACAAAGCTACACTCTATCACTTACCCAGCGGTAACCAGAGTTAATGCCAATGCACATCTCAGTAGGATCTCATAGAATTCCAAAGTAGATATCACCCCAAATAGTGGTGCTCCTGAGGGCTCTGGAGACACCCAGGTCATATGTCAGGGCAGAGACCTCCAGAGTTTGATGCCTTGCCAGTGGGCATTTCTTTGGAGTTTGTGCTCCTGAGAGTGCCAGAGTTAGACTCAACTATGTCATCCTTGCACATGGCTCATCTGCCCCTTTTATTCAAATCTATACTTGGTTCTGGAGTTTGTAGATGTACATCCAGAGATGGGAGTCTTTGGGCTATCCATGTGTGAGCTGGGCCCAGAACCTTGGTGGAGCAGCAATTCCTACTCTATAGCTCATTGGACTCCCCCAGGACAATGGGCAGCAAGATGATGATGGACAATGGCTGTCCCAAGAAATGGAGAGAGTCTGCAGCTGTTGGCAGAATAATCCCAGCCATCTTCCCCATGGGATGTAAGCCTCCTCTTAATTGGAGTAGTAATGGATATCACCATCCCAGATTCCTCAGGATGGGGGCAAGAGCTATGGACATGACTGATCTTACTGGTATTCTCCAACAGACATATTGTTATTCAAGCAATGGAAGAAATTACAACACTGATGTGGAGCCAGTGGCCATTGGAGACTCTGAGGGCAGTGAGAGGGAAAAGCAGTTGTAATACAGGGGCTTTTTCAGGACTTGGGAATAGTCATGAGTGACATTGCAATGACAGATATAGGCCATTTTATATCATCATATAACATGCAGAACTGTGTGGGAGAATGTGTGGACTACAATGTGAACTAAGCCCATGCTTAATGGCAAAGCCCCAGGATGTGTTTATCAATTTGAATTAATGTTCCACACAAATGAAGGATGTTTTTATGGGAGGTTGTGGGAGGTGTGGGAAGTGGGGCATATGGGAATCCCTATATCTTTTGTGTAACATTTATGTAATCTAAGTATCTTTAAAAATAAATAAATAAATAAATAAATAAAAAGAATAATTCAGTCCCAAATGTATGGATTACTGGATACTTTGTAAATTTGATATTTTAATTTCCCCCAGGAATATTTTCATTAGGAGGTTATTTCATATTCTTCTCTTCTTGTTGTTGATACATGGTTCAAATTATGAATGTATCCTGATTTCAACACTATTTTATTTATTTTTAAGTTCAATGTCATTAACTATAGAAAACTATGTTGTAATATATGACAACAAATCTTGTAAAAAAATAGTTCATTAATAAAATTCCCCTTTTAAAACTCCTACACCCAGACAATATATATATATATATGAGACAAACACAGGAAAGAGTAAGTGGAGACCTAAATGTCTCTACAATTATAGTGGGGGAATCTAATACACCATTATCACCATTAGAACATCTCAACAGAGAATCAGTAAAGAAATAAAGACTCTGAATAATACATTAGAGGATTTGGAACTAATAGATATATACAGAATGATATACCCCAATACAGCGGGATATACATTCTTCTCAAGTGCCCATGAATCATACTCCAAGAGAGACCACATGCTAGGCCACAAAACAACTCTCAATGAATTCAGAAGGATTGAGATTATACAAAGTACTTTCTCTGACCACAATGGAATGAAACTGGTAATCAATAAGGGCCAGAGAACTAGATTGGGCACAAAGATATGAAAGTTAAACAACACACTATTAGACAAGCAGTGGGTCAAGCAGGAAATCTCAAAAGAAATCAGTAACTACCTTGAAAGGAATGAAAATGACAACATAATACATCAAAACCTATGGGATGCAGCCAAAGGTTTACTGAGGGGGAAATTCATAGCCATAAATGCATATATCAAAAAAGAAGAAAGAGCTAAAATTGAAGAACCTACTGCAAACCTGGAGGAATTGGAGAAACAACAACTAACCCCAAAGGAAGTAGAAAGAAGGAAATAACAAAGATTAGAACAAAACTAAATGAAATAGAAAATAAGAAAGCACTATAAAAAATAAACAAAACCAAAAGCTGGTTCTTCAAGAAGATCAATAAAATTGTCAAGCCCTTAGGCAGACTAACAAAGAAAAGGAGAGTGCAGATGCAAATACACAAAATAAGAAATGAGGAAGGGATATCACCACTGACCATACAGAAATAAAGAGTATCAAAGAGGTTACTTTGAAAAATTATATGCCAACCATGAATGATAATTTAGAGGAAATTGACAAATTTCTAGAAATTCACAACAGCCTACATTGACAAAAGAAGAAATTGATGAACTCAACAGCCCAATTACAAGTAAAGAGATAGACTTCATCATCAAAAATCTGCCAACTGAGAAGAGCCCAGGACCA
>JAQZBX010102877.1:0-11111 GCA_029593785.1 Cabassous unicinctus | reverse complement strand
GGAAATGAAATAATAATGATGTTTAAATGTAAGAGATAAAATACATGAAAACTTAAAAAAAAAGTAAAAATAAAATAAAATTAAAGGATTGGGTTATTCAAAAAATGAGAAAATTAAAAAAAAATTAAAAAAAAATTTTTTTTGACATTTTGCCTTTTATCACTGCAATATCTGGTATCCAGTCTGTACCATGGCACCTTCCCCCTCTCACTCCCCAGTGTCTCATTATTTTTCATTTAATTTTCAAAGAAGTTTTAGGTCACAGCAAAGTCACACACAGAATACAAGACATTCTCATATACCCAACCTTATTCCCCTTTCCTCACCCCATATTAAAACCTTTTTATATGTGGATGGTAGCATTGTTATAACTGATATACAGATAGTGAAACATAGCTACTAAACATTGTCAATGGTTTACAGTATGGTTTACATTTTAGATCATACACTTTCATAAATTTTGATGATATTTACCATGTCCTGTGTCCATCACTGTAAGGTAATGCAAAATATTTCCATTGACCACTAAATACCCCCTGTTTGAGCTATTCTGTTCCTCCCTCCCCATCTCCCTGGGGCCCACGACAACCCCCCCATTTAAGACTTTACTACACATTGCCAAACCTCCCTCCAGAAAAGTTGTAATAATTTATGCTCCTACCAACAGTGCACAAGAGTGCCTGTTTTTTATATTTTGCCAAATTGAGGTTTTGTTCACCTTTTTAAGCTTTTCCAATCTGATAGATTAAAACTTTACCTTGCTTTAATTTGCATTTCTATGGTTACAGGTGGGGTCGAACATCTTTCATGTGTTTATTGGCTGCTTCAGTTTCTTCCTGTGTGAATTGTCTGAACATAATCTTTGCTCATTTATTTACTGGAGTATTTGTCTTTTTCTTTTTAATCTTAAGAGCTATTTTTATGTTAAAGATGTTAACTATCTGTTATATATGTTGAAAATATTTTTTTCTAGTTTGTGGTTTGTCTTTCAACCTTGCTTATAATGTCATTCAGAAGATTTTAAGTTTTATGTAGTAAAACATCATTATTCTTCCTTTTTTGATTCTGGTTTTCAGATCAAGCTCAGATCTTGCCATTATCGTGTTTATAAAATATTCACCCTTATTTTCTTTTAGGAATTTTATGATTTCAGTTAGATCTTTGATAAATCTAGAATTTATTTTGGTGTATGAAGTGAAGTAGGGATCTAGTTTTATTTTTTACAAATGAGGATCCAGTTGTTCCAACACTTTTTCTTGAATAATCCATTTTTTTCCTCACTGATTTGACATCATTTCTCTCACTCTCTCTGTGTGTATGTATATATCTGTTACTTATGTTTCTGGACTCTATTCTGCCCCATTTTATTATTGTTATAATATGTGGTAGAACCACCCCCCTCTGCCTTACTCCATTAATACTTTTGTTTTGGATTTTTCCTGACTATGTAATTCTATAATTTCATCTTCTGAAAGTGTTTTTCTTCTTTTAACAAAGTGTAATGCACCTTATTACCTAATTTGCATTCATGGTTGCTTACTCTCTTTTAATCCACTGTATTAATGCGAGTCTTAGCAGGATCTCATTAGAGTCCAAGTTGTTCACCTGCCTTATGTACTATGTATTTACCCATTTCTGTACCATTTTTTTACAGTGTAGGGGCAGAACATTTATAGTTTATGCTAGAGTCAGAGAAGATAATCCACAGCATGAGTGCCACTTAATGGTGTTTTACTACTCACTCTTGCATAGCTTCCTCAATACGCACCTGCTTCTTTTCTCTCCCCTCTCCTCCTTGGCCATCCCCAATACTTCCTCTCTCCCTCCCCTGCTCCTCTGTTTTACTTTATTCTTTCTCTTTTAATCTTCACTTGCTTGTTACACCTAGGAAGGCCATCTGGACCAAAAACAAACAAAAAAAAATTGGAGATACCCCTGCAATGTAAGGGCTTTCACCCTTTATGTGTATTTTCTTTTATCTACTGGCTGTTTCAGTGTAGTGGTGTCAGCTCAGTAGCCCTGACTTTGGAGTTATAGTTACGGTCAGCATTAATCAATGGAGTCATGTGATTTCTGTATGCCTTATATAATCTTGAGTAAGATAATGTTCATTTATATGAGCATTGTTAATCACTAAGAGGTCTAAGATGCATGTGAAAGGCCCACTGTAGGCCCACCTGTAGTCTTGAGAGCCTCAGCTTTGTTCATCTATTCATTCATGAACAAAGAAGTTATGGTGGAATAGAGGCCTGAATGGAGTGGTAGAAGTTGGGAGCCATCAGTATGCCAACCAGGTAAGGATGAATGAAAACGGAAACTTAGATTTGTTATGTGCCTACCATATGCCAGCCACTGTTCTAGATACTTTAAGTACAGTGTTTCATCGAACCAGAAAGCCAGAACTACTTTAATTCCCATTTTACAGATGAGGAAATCAAGGCACTAGGATTCTAAGTAGCTAGCAAAAAGTCACACAGTATATGTTGTATGGAAATTCAGTCAACTATGGGATAATCTACTGCCCCTTTCATCAGACTTCTTTCCCTAATTTAGCAATCTAGGATTATGAAATAAAGACATTAAATTGCAAGCTGCAAAGGAAGAGGAGTTAAAGCAGTACTTTCTCAGTTTTCTCTTTTCTCTTTCACTCTACTATGTGATCTGGATGCAGGAAATTTTGAATAGGGGAAAAACTATTTTTAGACACCCCCCCCACACACTTTCTGTGATATATCATGATTGACTCTGAGACTCCAAGGGTCAGGAGGGAATTTGGTCTATGTTCCCAGAATGGAAGTTCCAGTCTCTTATTCATCCTGTCAGCCAGCTCCACATATGGTCTTACTGAGGTGCACAAGGTTTAAAAGAGAGTGGGTGAAGGAAGAAGTGGGAGGCTCACTAATGTTTTGATTTTGGGTTCTTCTCCAAATCTGGAGGCATCAAGCCTTCACACATTCAGTGTCTCGTGTCTCTGAGTGGAGGTTTCACTAGAGGCCAACTTCTTGGCTGCAAACATCACCATAGATTTTGCTGGAATCAAACATGTTTACCTATATATTCCACCCTCATCCTCCAAACCGTTTGTTTGAGGATGGGTGGAACATATGACCTTGCTGTGAGCATGCAAGGGAAGGGACATTATGTAGTTTCCTTCAGATTTGGCGAGGGCAGGGCACCAGAAACATGTCTTGGAAACTACAGGGGTTTTCAGTCTCCTCAACTTCTGATATTTCTGACCTTTGCCACTTTTGAATATCCAGAGGGCAGCATAGTCTACACGTCTTTCTTTCCACTCCCCGCTCCACACCCCCCGCGCCCCACACAAAGGTCTGCTCTCCTCCTTCCTGTAATCCTTGCCTTCTGCACTCTTCTCTCAGTTAATTGTAGTATACTTCTTGTATTATCATACTTGCTTACTCTCAGTGATTCTCACTCTGGCCCTCTAAACTGCATCCCTAGTACCTAAGGCCTAGACTGGGCCACAAGGCACGGATTCTGCCATAGAAGGCCTAGGCCAATCAGGCGTGGCCTTTTCTTGACGTCACTATGAGGGGAGGAGTCTTCTGAGCGTCGTCAGGCAGTGTGAAAGAAGACTGGGCACTGTGGGGTTGGAGGTCCCTGCGTGAGGTGAGTGGTTTAGTGGGCAGGAAGGGTTCAGGCACAAGTTAGTTGGGTGGCTTATAACTAGCAAGAAGAAGTGGTCACTAGCCCAATACTTTTAAAAGAACGGCCGTGAGGCAATGACTTTGGCCTAAAGAGCTGCCCATGGCTGACAGGTGAAGGGAGAGAGGCAGAGGCAGTGATTTTGTGACTAGGATGGAGTATGGGAGGTGGTGCTGGGCCACTGAAAGCAGGAGATAATAGTTATAGTAATTTGGATATGACAGATCTAAATTGCGTTGCAGCTAGATTCCGTTGAAGCGGGACGGTTGATGACCGTTGGGGGTGAAAAGCTGAAGGCACTAGCTGAGTCTTCGAGAGCGGGAAAAAGGACGGTGAATGATTGGATGCTTTGAATGTATGGACGGTAATGGGCGGGGGATTTTGAACCAATTAGGAGGAGGCAGTGAGAGCCAGCTAGACCAATCACAGGGTATTCCTGAGCCCTGATTCCCGCGTTGCTGGGCAGATTTATGGTAAGAAAATCGCCAGTTCTCCAGGAGAACTCCTCCTAGAGGAGTTCCTAATCTCCTCCGGGCACCTTTTGTGTCACGCACCTTTAGTGTCATGGGCACCGTTTGTGTCACGCACCAGCCTGGCCCCGGTACTCATTAGCTACATTTTCTGGATTTTATAATTTCCCCAACCTTTTTTCCATTTGGATGACAAGTAACAGGAAGACTTTGACTGTAAAGAAATTGATTGAGAAGCTAGATGATAAAGAAAAGATTATTAAAATATTTTCTTATTTCATAGGCCTGAGCCAGAGATTTAAAAATGGATGACATCGATTTTCGTTTCATGGACTTTAAAGGTACATAGCTTTACATGGTAGTAAAGAGAATGCCAAGCTGTTTGCTGCCTTATTTTGTTTTGTTTTGTTTTTGAACTCTCACACTACTGGTGGGAATGACAAATGCTACAGCCATTTTGGAAAACTGTCTGGCTGTTCCTTGAAAAGGTAAACATAGAGTTTCCATAGGCTCCAAGGATTCTCCTTCTAGGATTTACTTAAGAGAAATGAAAACATATGTCCATACAAAAACATACACAATTGTTTATAGCAGCATCATTCATAAGAGCCAAAATGTGGAAGCAATCCAAGTGTCCATCAGTTGACGAAAATGTGGCATATTCATGCAATAGAATATTATTTGACAATAAAAACAAATGAAGTAATGATACATGCTACAACATGAATGGCCTTGAAAATTATGCTGTATGAAAGAAGCCAGGCACTAAAGTCCACATGGTGTATGATTCTATTTATATTATAAGTCCGTTATAAGCAAAACTATAAGGACAGACAGTAGATTAGTGGTTTTCTGGGGCTAGTTGAGTTGAGGGAAACTGGGGAGTAACTGCTAGTCTAGGATTTCTTCTTGAGCTCATGAAAATGCTCTAAAATTGATTGTGTTTGATGGTGCACAAATATGCTATACTAAAAATCAGTGATTGATATAATTTATGTCTCAATAAATCTGTTACATTGCTTTTAAAAAGCTGAACATAAGAGCCTTTCATTGGCTACTGGTGTGTCAGAGGTTAGAGATGATAGTGGCTTTGATGTGGGCAGAAGCTGTGGAGATGAATAGAAAGAGTTCAGAGATGTACTGGATGCAAATTGACCAGACAGTATTTTATTTAATAATGTAAAAGAAGAAGAAGAGTATGTGTGTGAAACTTCTTGAGGAATTTTGACATATTTAGTGCTGATTACCATTAGGTTTATCCAGGTAGCAAATTTAATTCCATTATACCTATTCATAGTGTTTTTATTTTATATAATTAATCTGTTCTTCATTATGAGTCCTCACCATGCTGGGTTGTAGATAGAACAAAATTTCATCCGTTACAGTAAACTCAAGACTCATTCAATGTCAATTATTTTTAAAGTCTCTTTTGGTAACACAGGCTTTCAGATGCTTCCTCCCCATTCTTAAAATTCTCCAGTACTGGTGTATATTTTCCAATTTGGTGTGTATTTATGTATTGGTTATGTAACTTTATGGGGGGAGTGGAGTAATTGGGCCACAGCTGCATGCAGCTCTTATTGTAACCTTTCTGATTTCTGTGGTAGAAAGAATGGACAAATCTCTAACTGGTGACCACATTAGTTCAATAGTCTTTTGGGATTAAGAGACATTCTTACCTGATTTTTAAACCGAGTATATGAGTCTATGATTGTCATAATTTCTGTTTTCTGAAAGTCTACCAACCTCTTTCACCTCAATTTCTAAGCATAGGTATATGCCAATTTACGTATCATTTCAGCACATGTAAATCATGGAGAATCAAGAGCTCTTCCCTAAACTCAAATGTTCAGAAGTCTTCTGCTATCAAAGCTAGCCTATCACACTTCACAATGTTTGGGATAGTCAGAGTCTGGTTTCAACTAAAATCTTGCCAATTCCTTATAGTACACTGAGAGATTACATACTAGTCCTCCATATGCATGCTTCTATCATATCATGCCTGGTGAGGATTCCACTGTAAAAGTAGATAGAAATACTGTTAACTTTCTCACTCTAACTCTTTCTCTTCCCACAATTCACTATGGCAGAAGTACAGGAATCCCTCTCTGCTGATGTTTTCAATTTAGTCTACCCAAGATATGAATAAAGTTTTGTGATCTATATCACCAGGCTTGGTTCTGATATACTCGAGAAATGAATACATAAGGGAAATATTCTCAGTTGCTAAAACAACATGGTTTTCTAGAGATTTGCTTGCTATGACTTCACAACTAATTATACACTTACTTGCTCAAGAAAGTGGCTCAGTTCTCCAAACCTTCCTACTAGATGAAAGGCTCTAAGGGAATATAATATAAAGGGAAAACTATATTATATTACATACATGAAATGTTTTAACACCCCAGTGATCTACAAATCACTGGCCTGCCTCAGCTTGTGAGAGCCAATTTTTAATTTTTTTGTAATTTTTTGATTTAGCAGTTAAACACAGCCATTATTAAAAATAAATGATATAAATTTACATTTATATAAATCATATTAAAACAGGGAATAAACACACAAAGCTCATCATTTCCTAAATATATTTCTACATTTTTAGCATTATCTATACTTTTGACTTTTTTTACATCTATTGTACCTCTGTGATTACCACACATCTCTTCCCAACTCCACATTCAAAATGTGACTTTGGTTACTTGAAATGAGCCATGGTGGGAATATTTACACCACAGAAATTATTGTGAAAATGGAATTTTCAATTAAAAATATATTTTGCTATTGTTTGTATATTATGTGCTACATCTCCCTTTTATCAGTAACTTTTAAAATAAACATATATATGTCCATGTTTATATTTTCCATAGAGCCAGTGATTAAACATTTACCAGTGAACAACTTACCATATCATTTACCAGTGAACAATTTATTTATTTATCACCCCCCCCCCAGTTGTTTTTGTGCTTGCTCTCTGCTCTCTGTGTCCATTCGCTGTGTGTTCTTCTGTGTCTGCTTGTCTTCCCTTTAGGCCGTACTAGGAACTGATCCTGGGACCTTCTGGAGTGGGAGAGAGGCGCTCAATCTCTTGAGCCACCTCAGCTCCCTGGTCTGCTGGGTCTCTTACTGTCTCTCCTATGTGTTTCTTTTTGTTGCATCATCTTGCTGCACCAGCTCTCTGCTAGGGTCAGCAATCCGCGCAAGCCAGCACTCCACGTGAGCCAGCTCTCCGCTTGGGCCAGCTCGCCTTTACCAGGAGGCCCTGGGAATCAAACCCTGGACCTCCTATATGGTAGACAGGAGCCCAATCACTTGAGCCACATCCACTTCCCTCTGACTATTTTTAAGAAGACTTTGAAGGCACAATGTCGTTTCAGTTTGGGCAGGATATATTATTTTTCTCTTGCTTCCATAACTAAGCACCACAAACTTAGTGACTTAATTACAAGAAAACATTATCTTCTTACACTTCTGTATATCATAAATCTGACACAGGTCTCAGCAGATGAAAATAAAGGTTTCTGCAGGGTTGCATTCCTTTCTTAAGGCTCCAAGGGAGAACTGCTTTCTTGGTTATTCAGGATGTTACAGTTTCAGTAATAAGTTCCTCATTTCCTTAATGATTGCCAGTTTAAAGCCATTCTAAGCTTCTAGAGGCCACCCTCATTCCTTTTTTCATAGAACCCATGGTATATTAAATTATATACCCCAACAAACACATATTCTTAATCTTGAGTGTGAAGTCATTGTAAATGGGACCTTCTGATGATGTTAATTTTAGTAAGACATGGTGAATTGAATCAGGGTGGGTCTTTATCCAGATTACTGGAGACTTTATAAAGAGAAAGCCACAGGTTGGAGCAAGAAGACTGAAGTCAGAAGAAATGGGAAGAGAAGGGAAAAAGGAAAGGACATTGCAGTGTGATGGAGGCAGAGATGCAAGCTAGGGAACCTCAAGGATTGCGGCAAGAAAGCATCAGACACTACCCACCTGGGAGGAAGCAAGCCTTCTAGCCTCTGAAACCATAAGACAATAAATCCCCATTATTTAAGCCAACCCATTCTATGGTATTTCTGATAGTAGCTCAGTTAAGCTAAGTCCCCTTTCCATATTCCAAACTAGCAATGCAGTAATGGTGGGTGGAATCCTTCTCAGGCCCCATCTCTCTGGTTTCCTTTCCTGCTGCCTTGTTTTAGATCTTCTAAATATATTTTGTTTCCAATTTTTATCTCTTTGGAGATCAGTTTTTATCTCTCCAGATTTTCTCAATTATGTACCAGAAAAACAAGATGTTTGACACTGGAGTCCATTTATGAGCTAGTGTAGGGAAACAGAATTCACAATTCATAACTTGTTTTTTCAGGATTTTTATGGTATGCAAAATAAAACTGGTTTAATCTGGAATTTATCAATTGAAATCTATTGTGTAAAAGTACATACAAAAATTATTCTGAAGTGCCTTTCTGTAATCATTAGTGAAAATTAAATTATATCCAGTGTAATTTTAGGGTTAAGTGTCTTTTTTGTATTTTGATTCTTTTGAAAATTGGTAATCCATGTTGATACTTATGGGAACTCTTAGTAAACAAAAGCAATTTGATTGACCAGATCTCCAGATTTCCCAACCATCCCAGCTGTGGGAAACTTTATGGTATTTCCTTAGTTTCTGGGGATATTAGACCTGTGGTACATTCACATTCATATAATAATTAAATATGTTATAACCAGGGAAGCTACAAATCTATGATTTAGAAAAGTTTAGAACAATATTTTATTAATGCTTGTCATTTGAAAAGAACAGCAACAAAGCCCACCACCATTTACCTTCAATTTTAATTTAGGATATAGTATTTTAAAGGTATATGGAATCAAGATTATGGCTTTTAAGTATATGATATTTGAGACCTTGTAGTTATATAAATATTTGAAGCACACGGAAAAGTAAAGAGAATAATATAATGAACACCTGTGTGCCTGCCACTGAGCTTTGTCAAATGTTTTAGTTTGCCATATGTTTCAGATATTTATTTCATTGCTTCAAAGAACTAAAAGATTACATTTACCATTTTTTATTCTTTTAAAACTTTATATAAATTGTATCATGGTGTTTGACTTTTTCTGCATCTTGCCCCTTTTTGCTCAGCATTATGCTTTTGATATTTACCCATATGGATAATTGTAACTCTAGTGCATTCTTTCCACTGCTGATTAGTATTACTTTGAATGCAAATGTACCAAAACTTATTTTTCCAACATCTTCTTGTTGGACATATGAATTGTTTCAAATATTAGCTATTACAAACAAAACCACAATGAACATTGTGTTTCTGAGGGTTTTGCGAGATCTTTCAAACATTTTTGACCGTCACCGAAAAGTGTTTTACATCATGACCCAGTATACACATAATGTACCAAAGGTTTAATAAAACAATTTTTAACCTTACTACATGAAGTGCATTATGGAATTTTCTATTCTATTCTTTTTCATTAAAAAACAATTCTGGTTGTGACTCATTAAATTGATTTCTTGAGTTACTAGTTGTTAATGTTCTAGGGCAGCACTGTCCAATTGAAATTTAGAGCGAACACCATAAGTAATTTTATATTTTCTAGTGGCCATATGAGAAAAGGTTAAAATAAACAGATGAAATTAATTTTAATAATATTAATATATTTAGTTTAACATGCAATGATATAAAAATTAATGAGATATCTTACATTCTTTTATTTGTACAAAGTCTTTGAATTCTGGTGTGTATTTTAGACTTACAGCACATCTCATTTTGGGCTAGCCACATTTCAAGTGTTCAGTGTGGCTAGTGGTGCCATATTGAACAGTGCAATTCTAGAGTATATGTTTAGGAGTCAAAAGCTATGGGTCAAAAGCTATGAGCATTTTTAACTTTACAGATATTGCCAAATTGCTTCCAAAGTAGTTTTACTGTCCTCTTTCTCTTTTCCCAATATCCTCACTAACATTTGGTAGTGTCAGACTTAAAATTTTTTTGCATGTATGAAGACTTTTAATTTGCATTTCTCTGATAACTAGTGTGATTGGTAGATTTTTATAGATTTATTGACCATTTGGATTTTCTCTTCTGTAAACATGCATTTGTAGTCAAGTGTTGCAAAAGTGGACCACAAAAGACCATGCATGCTCTAGCTCATTTCCATTTTAGGGAGAATTGACAAAATCAGCTGTCTTTTTGTATCATCAATTCCAATCAGTTTCAAGAAGGAATAGAAATCTAAATTATACCCATTGGTGCTAAATAAATATAAGTCCTTTTCTGCATGCCAGGCCTTCAACTATTTAAAGATACTTATCATGTCCCCTGGAAAGTCTATTCTTCAGTTAAGTAGTAGTTTGATCAGTCATTCTTCATGTTATATGGTTTTAGGTCCTGTCATTTTGTGTGCTGTCCTCTGAACAGGCTCTGTTCTTTTATGTTACTCCTTAAAGTGTGGCACCCAGAACAGAACACACTTCTCTAAGTTTGACATGTTCAGTACAAAATAATCTTTCTCTTTAGATTTTGGGGGTGATCATCTTTGTCTTTAGATACTGATATAGCTAAGATTGATTTTTTTTCTTTTTTTGCATGGGGCAGCCACACCACACTAGTGGTTCATTTTTAGTTTTTTGCTACCCAAATCCCTTCAGTCTTTTGAATAAATACATCTGTATTATTAATGTATTAATTTTGTCATGTATTAATTTTGAAGACTTAGATGCACAACTATACTTTTATCTTACATTTATCCCATTACTACAGCTGGAGATTTAATTTTTGTCTCTACTTGTATCATCTATCTTATTTGTTATCTCTTCCTCTCAGCTGCTTCATCCAGATCATCGATAAAGTTATCAGGACCAAAGACAGAATGTTAAGCCATTAAAAACCTTATCTTAGGTTGCCATCAATCCATTAAGCAGCATTCTTTGGATATGCTTGTTCAACCTGCCTGATTTGTTCTTT
>JAQZBX010102876.1:0-11110 GCA_029593785.1 Cabassous unicinctus | reverse complement strand
CGAATGTAGAGGAAAGCTAAAATATGATTGTGTTTTTCTTTAGATTGAATATTTGAATCTTATGTGTAACAAAAAGAAGTGGGTTTTAGTTCTTTCTGTGCCCTAATATTTTATATATTATTGAATTATCCAATATTTGATGGGATTTATCAGTATGTAGATAGCTCTATAATGCTTGAATTGTACAATTCTAAGTGTGCAATGCAAGAGCTTGTTTATATTTCATACTTTTTATACTTTGAGGAAAAGTCAAAGAAAAATGTAGTATTTGAGGAAAAAAAGTGACCAAGTAAAAGACAAATTCAAAAAACGGCCTCATGAGACTTGATGTACACACTCATGGAATTCCAGTTATTAGGAATTGCTTCCATCCCCCTCCATCCTCTCAGTGGTTTTCTTGCAAGTGCTTTTGGAACTAAGAAGCTAGTATTTTGGATTAACTGATGCCTGCTAGTGCTTTCGGATTACTCGCATTCTGTTTCTTGCTTTAAAAGAAAAGTAAAGACAAGATTGTTGGACCAGTATTGCAGTTCTGTAGTGTCATTTCTTATTAAAAAAACCAATAATTTGATGATCAAAATTGGTGTATTTAAAGCCTAACACCGTTCTAATAAAGGCACAAATTTCTTTTTAATACTTGTTTCAAGTGCTTTAATCTCTTTACAAGTTAACTAATAAATCTATTTTCTTCAAACCTCCACAATAGTTCTTTAAAATCACAAGAGTTGGTTAGCAAACTGACCTTTTTTTGTGCTCTATACAAATAATTGTGAACTTTTAATATGTTGAGTGCTTTCATTTTGATAACTGGATCTCCATTTGATATTTTCGTTTGTATAAGTCATTTGCAGTTTGAAATTTTTTTTTTAGTGCCATTCCCTGACATATCATGGAAAGTTAATTTTCTTTGCATTTAAAAATTTCTGGATCATGAAGAAAAAGTGATGAAAATAAATTAAAACTGAATTACCTTTTCTAATGTATTTTTTTGAAGCAATGTACTTCTTTCTTGTTTTTGTGTATTTAATATGATTTCTATTTCTGTTAGAATAGTGGCATTCATTGAAATCTCTATAATATGTGTGATAGAAAATTTCTTGTCATCTTAAAAGTTTTACTGGTTATTTATAGAAGACTAAATTGAGTGATGTTTTGAGAAGCTTTTTAGAACTTAAATAGCAGTATCTACACTTGAACCCCATCATCCATGGAAATAACATACAGGATTAGAATACCTCTATCTAGAACAATTAAAGCATTTTTGTTTATTCTTACTATAAATATAGAATTGGAGAGTAAACTTTAATTTTCATTTAAGATAGAATCGGGATATTAAAAATTTTTATTAATCATTTATGTGACTCTTAATTCTTTATTTTTAATAAAAAGGTATTTTCATCTTTTTGTTGCTATTGTAAATGGAATTTTGCCCTGATTTCCTCCTCAGATTGTTCAATATTAGTATACAGAAACATTACTGATTGATCTTGTATCCTGCCACTTTGCTGAGCTCTTTTATTAGCTCAAGCAGCTTTGTCGTAGACATTTCAGAATTTTCTAAATATAGGATCATGTTGTCAACTGGAGGAAGGATTAGGTGAACTCTGGGAAGGTGGAGGTCTGTGGTTGAAAATACAACTGTGGAACTCTTAATTCTTTGAGTGTGGGAGTAAAAAAACAGACTGTAAGTCCTGTTATAGTAGTAGTAGTAGCAGTATTTTTGTACATCAATATCAAAGATCTCTTTTTTTTTTTACTTGATAAAGTGTAAAATGAACATTGTAAAAAAAAACCATTCAAACAGTACCAAAGAGTATATAGTAAAAAGTAATTTTATTTCCCAACCCAGACTGTCTTTTCTCATCATTACAAACACTGTTAGAAATATCATGTCCTTGTAATTTTCTTTGCATATAGAAATGTATATAGCTCCCTTATTTTACACAAATAGGAGATTATTGTGTATACTGTTGCACTTTGCTTTTTGAGATATCTTTTGATACAGGATTCTATTGATAAGCATTAAAGATTTCATCCTCCCGGTCCATATTCCATATTGTTAGCATTCTTACAAATATGTTTTTTCCACTCAGGATTATGGTTGATTAGAAAATGAATAAGCTAGAAAGACATGTTTACAATGAGGTGTAACCTCAAATCAAAGACATATTGATTTTAATCTCAGGCATACTTATGCAAAGACGTCCTTAATTGTTAATATGAAAGTGTAATTGCTAAAATATTTCCTTTACTCTTATACTTATTTGGGGAAACAAGAAGACCCCAGCCTGTCCTGTATGGCTCCTGATAACCCTTTTCTACTTTTAGGGGAATGAGCTTTAATATGATAGAAACAGTGCTCTTCTTTACATGTCTCCTGTGATTGTATACCATTTCTTCAACTTATAAAACTTCTGCTGTAAATGTGTACTTGGTTGGAGATTGGCTGAGATGAATTCAAATCTGTAACACAGATTCAGTGTCAGGCAGCATGGTACATTGGAAAAGCACTGAACTGAGACCAGAGATTGGTACTTTTATTCTGGTTCTGCTACTAATTGGTATTATACTTCCTCAACTCTTTTGTTGTTGTTAAAATATGGAAAATATATTTGTGTAATTTTGCACAAATTCTTTAACTTTTCTGGACCTTAATTCAGTTTATCTCTATAAGAGATGTTATACTGGGTTAGCAGTGCAATATCTATGAGTTGTGAGGATATAACCTAGCTTTTTCACATTCATTCAGTTGGAGTAATAAAGATGTTGTCTAATCTTACCTTTTTAATAGGCAGGGGTTTTGATCAACTGGGAAATGTTAATGGACAAAAATAAAATAGTTGTTAGTTTTCTAGCTTGATGCCTCCTCTTTAGTAAGCAAGTTTTCACAACTTAACCCTTAAACATTAATAAATGGCATATTCTGCATGTAATCACACTCTTCTGGTCTGCCTTCCTTACTGATAAGAGATAGAGCAGTTACCTATTCAGGTGCTTAATACAATTTTTTGGTTTGTTATCAAAGCTACAAATTGAAATAATGGAAGATCTTAACTGCCCTTAAAGATGTTTCTAGAAATATCTTCAGAAATTTGAAATATGGCAATATTAGGTGATTCTGTTCTTTAGTCTATATTAATTTCTACAGAAAAGCCCTAGAGAATATATCTGTATAAACAGAAACTTTCAGTTAACTCTAAAGATGTACCAGAGCATCTGTAAAATTGTTGGGGAAATTGTAGTGTAAGCGCTTATTTGTACCATTGTAAAGAGGGTTGTTCCTCTAAATACTGGGCTCATCTTTCAGTATTGAAGTCACGTGTTTGCCTGCTTTTCTTACCAGCCCAACTTTGACTCCTGTTATCCCTACTCCTCTATCTTTTGAAGTTCATAATCTCCAGTCATATGTAACTTTTTATCGCCCTCTGAAACATCATCTGTAATAATAAGTGCACAGATTACTGATTCAGGTTAATGGATGCTATATATTAACTACAATAATATAAACTAAAATAAATGCAAACTCTGGGAGTGAAACATTCTCCCGCTCAGATTAGAATCCTGTGTTTTAGAACATTTGAGTGGAATAGCATTTAGTATATACAGGTGGTCAAGGGCAGAATTGTTATCGAGAAGTTCTAAAGAACTTTCACAGCAATTCCAGGAAATAAGTACTTCATTTCTGTATTAGATCCATACCACATTTGAGTTCACCCTTAGCAAGGATTTTAGACTGCTGGAAGATCAAGGAAAGTTTTGAAGACTTCAGTGAAAGAGAAGAGTACTTTTGCTGCTCATTGCTGATAACTTCAATACTGTGTAGCTGTTCAGCCCTCTTTTGCATAATGTGTTTTCCAACATACCAGAACTTTTATAACTTGGATAGTCTTGATAGAATTTTTTTTTATTTTAAAGGTAACAGGGCCAGGTGTTTAACCTGGGTCCTTGTATGTGGGAAGGTGCCGCTCAACCACTGAGCTACATTGGCTCCTGATCTTGATAGAATTTTAGCAAAAATAAATTGAAATCTGTGGTTATTGGTACTCACCATGCCATAATACAGTTCAACTGATGCATTAGGAACTTGGGAGCTGAAATTAAATGAAACCTAATTGAGTTATACATTATATCAATGTTGCTCCAGTGGTCACGGGAGCAGTAAAAAAGGAACAAGGATAGAAAGGAATGATTTAGAAAAAATGGCAAGTGAAAGAAAAAGATTAATCTGCTTGTTTTGGTTCAGCAAATGATTATTTTTGACTGTTTTCCAGTGTTCCCATCACTTTCGATGACTTACTTTTTATACATTACATTAAAACTAAGCTGACTCAAAATAAAGTTCCACTTTTATTCAAACACTAAACTCATACTACTTAAACACTGTTATCAAGTTTTGGGTCTTCAATCCTAGATTCATTTTTTTTGACTGCCTACTCTGGTTCAAGCACTGTGCTAGAACTGGAGGTATGAAGATGAATAAAACATTCTGGTCTTAGTTTAGAAGCTGGTACAATAGTAAGGACACTCGCAGAGAGTGAGGAGTAGTTTGCCCAGAAATGATTTGAGAGGCATCTGTTACTAAGCTTGGAATTTCTCTTTGTGAAGAAAGTGGTGGTGGTGGTGGTGGTGGTGGTGGTGGTGGTCACTGTTGTTTTGAGGGGAAAAAAACACAATTAGGTAAGATGAGAGTTATAAAATAAAGTGGGATTATGGTTTAAAATTAATACTTGTTTAAGTTCTTTCTTAAAATAGTACTAAATGATGTTACACCTAACAACAGTTGAAGAAATTAATTCTCCATTGGAATCTGTCCTACTCATTTGGTATTTCCAGTGCCTTGCATATTGCCTGGTACATAGTAGGAGTTCAGTAAATGTGTTTGGCAGATGGATGAGTGAGTGAATAAATAAAATCCATTTTTCATTTTGAAATTAAAATTTGATACCATTTTGTTTCCTATAAAATATCCATGTTTATATAAAAAATAAGGCATTTTTCTCTCATTAATTTTATGTCTTAAAAATAAAATACTGACATTATGCATAAAACAGTGGGGAATATTAGTGATCATATATTTTCTGAAGTAGGTCTTAAATGGTTCCTTGACTCAACATCAGTAGTAGAAGCATTATTATAGTTCTGGCTTTTATTGACCAATTTTGGTCTTCCAAATTCCATTTTTAAACCTTAAGTTAATTTAGAGATGGTGACTTAATTTAAATTTTCCTCCTTTTTTTTATATGATAAACTATTTTTTTTAACAAATCAATTTTATTGATACATATTAATAAAGCATGTAATTCGTCCAAAGGATACATCAATGGTATTTGGTATAATCACATAGTTGTGCAGTCATCATTTCAATCGTTAGAGCATTTTCATTATTTCAATACTAATGATAAAAGACAAATTCTTCATCTCTCAATCTCTTTCTGTTTGCTGTACATAGCTGCTATTTCTGGCTATTCTTGCATAATTATTTAGTAAGCAGTTTTATTGAGATATATTCACATACCATGCAATCTATTTATAAGTGTATAATCAATGGCTTTTAGTAGAATCACCATGTTGTGCATTCATCATCACAAAAATATTTTAGAATTATTTCATTACTCCAAAAAGAAAAACTCCACACCCTTTAGCATACATTTCCTAACCCTACATAAGCACTAATCAAACTTCATTATAAATTGATGTCTGTTTTGCATTTTATATAAATGGAATCATGCAATATGTTACACAATATATTTAGTTCATAGTAACACAATCATACAGTATTTGTCCTGTGTCTGGCTGTCTTCACTCAATATAATGTCCTCCAGGTTCATCCATGTTGTCATATACTTTACAACTTCATTTCTTCTTACAGCTGCAAACTATTTCATCGTATGAATAAACTACATTTATCCATTCGTCGGCTGATGAACACCTGGGTTGTTTCCAACTTTTGGCAATCGTGAATAATGCCACTATGAACATAGGTGTGCAGATGTCTATTTGTGTCACTGCTCTCAATTCTTCTGGGTATATACCCAGTAGTGGTATTGCAGGGTCACGTGGCAAATCTATACTCAACTTCCTTAGAACTGCCAAACAGTTCTCCACAGTGGCTGTACCATCCTGCATTCCTGCCAACAGTGAATAAGTGTTCCTATCTTCCACATCCTCTCCAACACTTGTAGTTCTCTGTCTTTTTAATAGTGGCCATTCTGATAAGTGTGAAATGATATTGTACTTTTGATTTGCATTTCCCTAATCAGTGATGAACATTTTTTCATGTGTTTTTTTGCCATTTGTATTTCTTCTTTGAAAAAAAGTCTTTTCAGGTCTTTTGCCCGTTTTTTAATTGAGTCATTCATCTTTTTATTGTTGAGTTGTAACATCTTTTTATATATCATGGATATTAAATCCTATCAGATGTGATTTCCAAATATTTTCTCCCATTGAGTCGGCTGCCTTTTCACCCTTTTGGCAAAGTCCTGTGAGGTGCAAAAGTGTTTAATTTTGAGGAGGTCCCATTTATCTATTTTTTCTTTTGTTGCGCATACTTTGGGTATAAGGTCCCAGAAACTACCACCCACTGCAAGGTCTTTAAGATATTTCTGTACAATTCTTCTAGAAGTTTTATGGTCCTGGCTTTTATGTTTAAGTCTTTGAGCCATTTTGAGTTGATTCTTACTATAGAGAGTGAGATAAGGGTCCTCTTTCATTCTTTTGGTTATAGATATCCAGTTCTCCCAGCACCATTTGTTGAAGAGACTGTTTTGTCCCATTAACATGGACTTGGCAGGTTTGCAAAATCAAGTTGACCATAGAGGTGAGGGTTTATTTCTGGACTGTCAATTTTACTCCACTGATCAATGTGTCTGTCTTTATGCCAGTACTATGCTGTTTTGACCACTGTAGTTTTGTTATGTTTCAAGGTCAGGCAGTGAAATTCTTCCCATGTCACTCTTCTTTTTCAGAATGCTTTTGGTTATTTGGGTATACTTTCCCTTCCAAATGAACTTGGTAATTGCCTTTTCTATTTTTATAAAGTAGGCAGTTGGAATTTTGATTGGTATTGCATTGAATCTATAAATCAGTTTGGGTAGGATTGACATCTTCATGATATTTAGTCTTCCAATCCATGAACACAGACTCTCTTTCTGTTTGCTTAGGTCTTCATTGATTTCTTTTTGCATTGTTTTATAGTTTTCTGCATATAGGTCCTGTACTTCTTTGGTTAAATTGATTGCAGGGTATTTGAATCTTTTTGTTGCTGTTGTAAATATTTTCCCTGATTTCCTCCTTAGATTGTTCAAAAACCATTAGTTCTTTGCGTGTTGATCTTGTATCCTGCCACTTTGCTGAACTCATTTATTAGCTTAAGGAGCTTTGTCGCAGACAGTTCAGAATTTTCTAAATATATGATCATGTCATCTACAAACAATGAGAGTTTTACTTCCTCTTTTCCTATGTGGATGCCTTTAATTTTTTTTTACTTGTCTAATTGCTCTAGCTAGAACTAGTACAATATTGAATAACAATGCTGACAGTAGGCAACCTGACAACCTTGTCTGGTTCACAATTTTAAGAGGGAAAGCTTTCAACCTTTCCCCATTGAGTATGATGTTGGCTGTGGGTTTTTCTTATGTCTTTTATCAAATTGAGGAATTTTCCTTCTATTCCTATCTTTTAAAGTGTTTTTATCAAGAAAGGATGCTGGGTTTTCTCCAGTGCCTTTTCTGCATTGATCAAGATAATCGTGTTTTTTTCCCTTCAATTTGTTAATGTGCTGTATTACTTTAATTGCTTTTCTTAGGTTGAACCAGGCTTGCATACCAGGAATAAATCGTCTTTTGATAAGTTGGATTCTATTTGTAAGTATTTTGTTGAGAATTTTTGTATCTATGTTCATTAGAGAGACTGGTCTGTAATTTTCTTTTCTTGTAGTGTCTTTATCTGAATTTGGTATTAGGGTGATGTTGGTTTCATAAAATGTGTTGGGTAATTTTCCCTCTTCAATTTTTTGGAAGAGTTTAAACAGGATTGATGTTAATTCTTTTTGAAATGCTTGGTAGAATTCACCTGTGACGCCATCTGGTCCTGGACTTTTCTTTCTTGGGAGATTTTTGATGACGGATTCAATTTCTTTAAATGTGATTAATTTGTTCTTGTATTTCTTGTAGCGTCAGTGTAGGTTGTTTGTGTATTTCTGGGAATTTGTCCATTTGATCTAGGTTTTCTAGTTTGTTGGCATACAGTTTCTCATAATATCCTCTTCATGTATGTTTTATTTCTTTTAAATCTTTTCATAATATCCTCTTATGGATCCTTTTTATTTCTGTGGGGTCGGTTTAACTTCTCCCCTTTCATTTCTGCTTGTACTTATTTGCATCTTCTCTCTGTTTTCTTTGCTATTCTGGCTCGGGGTTTGTCAATTTTATTGATCTTCTCAAAGAACCAGCTTTTGGTTTTGTTGATTTTCTCTATTGTTTGTTGTTGTTCTCAATTTCATTTTTTTCTGTTCTAATCTTTATTATTTCTATCCTGCTTGCTTTGGGATTGGTTTGCTGTTCTTTTCCTAGTTTCTCTAGTTGTTCAGTTAAATCTTTGAGTTTAGCTCTTTCTTCTTTTTAAATATGGGCATTTAGGGCTATAAATTTCCCTCTCAAGACTGCCTTTGCTGTATCCCATAAGTTTTGATATGTTGTGTTTTTTCATTTGTCTCAGTATATTTACTTACATGCAATTTCTTCTTTGACCCACTGATTATTTAGGAGTGTGTTGTTTAGCTGCCACACATTTGCAGATTTACCTCTTTCCTGTCTGTTATTGATTTCCAGTTTCGTATCACTATGATCTGAGAAGGTTCTTTGTATAAGTTCAGTCTTTTTATGTTTATTGAGAGCTGAACTGTGCCCTAATGTGGTCTATCCTGGAGAAAGATGCATGGGCACTTGAGAAGAATGTGTAACCCTCTGAGTTTGGATGCAATGTTGTGTATATGTCTGTTAGGTCTAACTCTTTTATCATATTGTTCAAATTCTCTTGTTTCCTTGTTGATCTTCTGTCTAGTTGTTCCATCTAATGATGTGAGTGGTCTTGAAGTCTCCAACTAGCGTTTTAGAGATGTCTATTTCTCCCTTCAGTTTTGCCAGAGTTTGTTTCATGTATTTTGGGCCACCCTGGTTAGGTTCATAGATATTTATGACTGCTCTATCTTCCTAGTGAACTGTCCCTTTTATTAATATATAATTTCCTTCTATATCTCTTACAACTTTTTTTGCATTTAAAAGCTGTTTTGTCTTATATTAGTATAGCTACTCCTCCTCTTTGTTGGTTACTATTTGCATGGAGTATCTTTTGCCCACCTTCCAATTTCAGCTGGTTTGTATCCCTGGGTGAGTCTCTTGTAAAAGCTTTATTTTTAAAGATGTTTTAGATTACAGAAAAGTTACATCAAAAGTGTAATGAATTCCCACATACCATACCTCCTCTGCCTCCCCCTCCCCTCCCACATCTTCTATTAGTAACATCTTACAATTGTATGGTACATTTGTTATAATTGGTGAATGAATATTAAAGCAATTGCTGCCAACCAAGGTCTATTGTGGTTTACACTTAATTCCAGTGCCCTATGTTCCACCTATTACTCCCTCCCTCTCCCCTCAGAACCTCTGGTAACCACTACCTTTATAACAAGGTTATATGTTCTTCCATTACTACAATATTTATAAGTTTACTTTGTCCCCTTATGTTTGTTCATTCCTCAACCTTGAGGATTTTTGGGCATGTGATACCGCTCTGCCTCAGACTGAGAAGAACTTAGATTTTATGGGGGAAATGGAAGGAACTGCTTTGTTTGCTGTTGTAGGTACTCTGTTTTTGGAGTGAGGGTTGTCCATCATCATCATTTTGTTAGTTGTTCTGGGTGAGTCTGATGATCTGGAGAGTAGGAGTTGGCCGCAACTCTTTGAGATTCAGGGCTCAACTGGCATATGAACAGATCAAAGATTTAAGTCTCTGAGACATATATTTTACAGGTATATTTAGGCACTTTGATGAATAAGATCCAATGTTACAATATATAGTTCACTTTACTTGGAGGCTTATTTGAAATTTGATAATGGAATTGGAACCATATACCATTTTTCTTCTTACTGGGAATACATGGTACCTTTCTGAAACAGATCGTTGAGAATCTGCTGTTCACAGGATTGGGTGGTTAAAAAAAAGCTGAGACTTAATTTTTGGTGTCATAATGTGTAGTTGGGATACCATGAACATTCATGAGATGACTAAAGCCTTAATGGGGCAGTTTTAACTGGAGTAGACTGATTCTCTCTCCAGGACTTTGGAAGATGAATACGATTTTGGTAGATAGAAAGTAGGTGGGGAAGACGTTTTAGGTATATTAGAAATAGTCTGAGTAGAGATTACTGATTGGAGGGTGAGGATGAGCATATTGTGATTGTAAGCAAATTAGGAGAAGAGTGGGAGATAAGATTGGAAGATGCCTTCCACCTTGAAATAAAAATTTGTTAAAAAATTGATGCAGTTAAGGTTGAAATCACACACACATGCACGTTGAATTTTGAATCTTGCCCAATTCACATTTTATAGATGAGGGAAAAGATTTGGAAATTTTATGTAATGCCACAAAGTCCATGTAACTAGTGAGTGACAGAATAGGACTTCATAAGAATGCCTTTTTGTGTGTGTTTTATTTAGTGAATAGCATATGGTTTATTCACTTATTTCAAAATTGATTCAGCAACATTTCTTAGCCACTGACTCATTCTGTTGGGAAAATTATGATCAATATTGCGCTAGATACTGCTGACTAGAGGGAGATATCAAGTGATCAGAATATCTACCAAATCTTGTATGATGCCTATAATTACCAGGCTAAAATGGTGTCAGGATTTGCTTCATCTATTTTGGGGCTTTGCAGTTATGTACCTATAGATTTATAACTGACCCCTGTATCAGTATAATGACTGTCTTTGTCCCTCATAACTGTTCTTGACTTAGACTTTTATCTAGTAGAATAGCTATCCCATCTTTTTTGGTTATTACTTCATGGTATAATTTTCCTGTGCTTTCACTTTATTTATTTATTTAT
>JAQZBX010102875.1:0-11111 GCA_029593785.1 Cabassous unicinctus | reverse complement strand
TTATTCAGAATTAGGCAGAAAAGAAACTTTTAATATTAAGATTTCAGGATTTGTGAACTATCGTTTATAGGTTTAGACAGCTGAAGATCTTTGATTTTTTTTCAGGAGAAAAATAATTGAAGAAAAAAATTAGGGTGACTATGGTTTATTACTGTTCTGTTTTAGAAACACATTAGTGAGCAATATTGGCAGAGCTAGAAGTGGGGTGGAAAGGGGGTGTGGGAGTTTCTGGGATGGGGGAGAGGCAAAGCAGGACAAAAGCAATGTGGTAAAGGAGAGTTGTAACCAACTCTACCAGCAGCACCTGGTAGTTACGCACACGGATTCCGGAAGCAGACTCCACCACTTCTTAGCTTTGAGACCATGGGCAAATTACTGCCCTCTGCAGGGAGTCTGTAATGACGTTTACCTCAAAGGCTGTGGGCAGTGAAGGAGTTAATAAATGTGAAGAACCTAGAACAATGCCTGGCATACAGTAAGTGCTATATATGGTGGTGGTGATGATGTTTTGACTGGAAGTAGAGAGACTTAGTGGTAGAACAGTACCCCATTATTTATTTATGGGTCAATTAAATGCTTACTTTAAACAAATCATCTCTGAGTGAAGGCCACATACCGTTTTGACAGGACCACGGGCTTCTTGGAGCATTCATCATCTTGCCCCTCAAAGTCAGATTCCCTTCCAGACAGAGTTCTTCATTTTTCTAGGCTCAAGATGGTGACTCCCCCTTCCTCCTTGGCCCTGTCATTTTCCTCCCCTCATGTCCAGTTTCCTCTTCTTCCTTTGGACTCTCTTTTGTTCATCTCCTCATTCCGTTCCCCTTCACTCCCATCCAGAGGCCCTTGGCACTTCCCGTCAGTGCACTTGGTCTCAAGGTCAGGCTCCCTCCCACGTCCTGCCCACCACTGCCAGAGGAATCTCCCCGGGTGCTGAGGGGGAAACACACCACACACACATACATGCACGTACATAAACTTCAGGAGGTTTGGTGCTCCAGTTTTGATCTGCACAGTCTGGCCCCACGTCCCACTGTGAACTGGTCTCCTAGTGTTCTACCACAGAATCACCATTCCAGCCAGTCGACGGTGTGCTTTGGTCTGCCTGGGATTCATGTGGCCACTGCCCTTCCCCATTCTTTTCCTTGACTTGGCTTCCTTTGAGGACCCTTGTGGAACGCAGTCCTGAGGTGGGCACCTGGCCAGGCCATCAGGACAGGTGTGGGTAGTTTCCCCGTCGACTCTTTCCCTGGGACCTTTGAACCTCGATTAAAGAGGGAGAGTTAGTTTCTCTTTCTTCTTGGGGTCCTTAAACTGGATGATGTAAGCTTGGAGTTTCTAGCTGCCAGGCTCCCCACTACGTGAAGGACACACATCTGCAGTAGAAGATAATGAGGCAGCAACAGAGAGGAGCAAAAGAAGGAGCAGGAGAGGGCTGATGAGCTGACGCTGTCCTTTTGCATCCCTGGATCTCGCCTTGCCTGAGGCCTGCCACACCACTGTCTCTCCAAGCCACACAACCTAGCATGATGGCTTTCTTACTTAAATGACTTCGTATTTAGTTTGTGTCTTTGGAGACCAGCAGTGCTGAATAATAGTCCCAAGCCTTTTCGATCTGTCTGAAATGCACTCTGCTTTAAATCAGGAGTGTCTTGAATCCTAACCTGGATCTCTTTCTGTGTAGAATTTCTCTGTGTATCTTCTCTATCCTTAAGTTTTCCATTCAAGACTGTTCCTTTTGGGATAGACAATGAAAGAGGAAACGGAATTGGAAAGATGAAAAGGAAGTAAAACACAAACCCCAGTCCAGTTACATCACAGTCTCTGGAGATGGGACCTGGGTATCAGTACTTTCAGTGAGTTCTCCAAGTGATGCTAATGTGCAGCCAATGATAAAAACCGCTGCTCTAGCTTGGCTCCAGGTGTTCTGGCTTCAGTACTTGGGGAATTGGCTGAACCTGGGGCAGTCTTAGCATCTAAGTCTGACTTCAGCCCACCAAACTCCAGTTTGATCCCTTTGCATTTCTCCAATCCATGAATCTGCTTCTGGCCCGGCAGCATATTGTCCTTATCTTTGTAGCTGCCTAATCTCTCCCATTTAGACACTGGGAGCTCAGTTTTGCTTCCCCTGAACTTGCCAAAAGTCCAAGTAAACTTCCTAACTTCCTGTCACTTCAATGAAGGGAAGTGTGTTACTTTTAATTAAGAAGGCACTTGTCTGAGTCCAGCTATATAACATAGTGAAAGGGCAGAACTATAGGGACAATAAAACAAGTGGTTGCCATGGGTTCGTGGTGGGAGCAGGGGAAGGGATGAAAAGGGGGAGCACAGAGATTTTTAGGGCAGTGAAACTATTCTGTAGACACCGTAATGGTGGATACATGACATTAGGTATGTATTAGTCAGCCAAAGGGGTGCCGATGCAAAGTACCAGATATCTGTTGGCTTTTATAAAGGGTATTTATTTAGGGTGAAAGCTTACAGATACATCCCTAAAGAGTCCAACTCAAGGTTGCTCTCATCAGAGTCATTTGCCACATGTTGAAGCAAGATGGTTGCTGATCTCTGCTGGGTTTTCAGCCTTCCCCTCTGGGCTTCCCCTTCCTCTTTAGGCTCCGTGGGCCCAGCTTCTTCCCAATCTCAGCTGTGGGCTGGCATAGGGCTTGTCTCTCAGGGCTTCCTATATCAGTCTCGGCTCCAGTCCCACAGTCAGCTGTAAGCTATCAGGTGAATGGCTCATCTCTCCCCAAGGGCTCCAGGATCAAAAATGACAAAACTCTCTTTCTTCCTGTGTGTCTTCTTAAGTGAGTGTCCATTTATATCAGCCCACCAAGGGGGCTGGTACTCAACCTCAGTCACACCTTACTGAAGTGGTTGAATCAAAAGCCCTAAAATGATTTTATCAAGTAAACTTAATCAGAGGCCCCTCACTGAATTTAATACAATCAAAGGGTATCATACCCAGAGGAATAGATTAGTTTGCAAACATCATCTTTCTCCTTTTGGGATTCACAAAGATAATCTCAAACTGTCACAATGTATTTGTCAAAACAACCCATAAAGCTGTACAACACAGAGTGAACCCTAATGTAAACTATGGACTTTAGTTGCTAATAACAAATCAATATTGGTTGATCATTTGTAACAAATGTACCACACTAATGCAAGCTGTTAATAGGGGAAACTGGGGGGAGGGGCCAGGGACTACATGGGAATGCTCTGTACTTTCTGCGTGACTTTTCTGTATACATAAAACTGCCTTAAAAATATTCATAAAATTATTCTTTTATTATTCATAAAAAGGAAGTTCAACAGGAGTAGAAATTTTACAGTACAGCTCTAAAAGGGAGAGAGGAGGGCACATGAGAGGGACATCTAACCATCCTGGGCCCGAAAAGGAGGTCAAAATGTCATCCCTGAACTGCCGAGTCTTGAGATGATTGGAAATTAGCCAAGCATCCCAGGCAGAAGGATCAGCCTCTGCAAAGACACAGAGGAGGGAGAGACAAATGCAAATGCTTTTATGTAGGCAGACTAAAATGTAAGAAAAGAAATAAACTAGATAGAGAAGAAGGACGAGATCAAGGAGGGCTTTCTGTGTGACGCTGAGGCCCTGGAAGGGGAGTCACGTTGATATTTCAGGAGGAGCCCTCTAGCAGCAGCCATGTGAAGGGTGACTTCCAGGGGTGTGGAGGGTAGAAAACCTCTCTAGCTGCCCAAGGGAAGGACATTAAGGACCACGATCAGTGATGATCAGGTCTTGGTGCCCTGTTATCTAAGGTGTGCTGTGAGCTACGCCTGTTAAACCTTGTTTATGGGGTCCCTATGTCCACATAGGCACCACCCCTTGAACTCATCCCCGGTCACCTCTGTCCTCCAGCCTGTGCCTAGGATACCCCTGTACCCCAAATGCCCATACCCCAGTCTTTGCTCAGCTCTTCATCCTCTTCTCAGGTCTGCCTCTGTCTCCACCAAGAAACCTCCAGTCAGGCCTTTTTCAGGGGAGAGATTGAGGAGAAATCTTGAAAAAATAGTAGGTCAAATAAAGGTTACCCCACACTTTTTCCATCTTAACCATCCAAGTGATTCTAGATGGTGACAGCCAACAACATGGAGCCAGAAAAGCAAATATAAAAGAACATTAAGTAAGCAACAAGACACTTAAGAAAATGTCTCATGACATGATCAACAAAGCATCAGTTTCTTAGCATCTCTTCGAGACTGATGGGAGAGAGAGGATTTCTTTTCCAGCAAAACAAGAGATGGCGAGTGAAAATTAGCCTTTACGAATGTAAACTGTACAGATGAAGGCTGCACGAATGCAAGGTCTATGTTTGACTTGCACATGGTCGGGAATCCAACTCTCAGTACAATGCCGAGCACAGGGTGGGAATCCAATAAATGTGTTTTTGAATTAATAAATAATAATCCTATTTGCTATAATATTTTTAAAGCAAGTCCCAAGCAAACCAATGACACAACGTAAGGAAGTGGTCCATGAGTCAGGTCAGGAAGGGTTTTATGCAAGGTATGACAATAGCATGTGACTCTTACGAAATGAATAGCTATTTCTCAAGGAAAGCAGTAGGGAACAGGAACAGTTCTAGGTCGGAGGGATCAGTTGTAGCAAAGCCACTGAGGTGTGATACTACAGTTGTGGAACTACGAGTGACACGTTGGAATGTAGAGTACAATCAAGGACCTCAGGTGATGCTGAAGAGGGGGGTGGAGTCACTTCATGGAGAGCCTCATATGCCACACCAAGGAGTGGGGCCTTTGAGAGCCTTTAGAGGGCTTTAAGTGGAAAATTAAAGATCACACATTAGCATTATAAAAGGCCCTTGGCTGATCAGTCCAAACCTGGAGGCAAGAGCCCTCTTAGGGGGTTTTGTCAGGACCCTCAAGAGCAATTTGGAGATACTGGGAATGTCATGAGATATTAAGACAGTGAAGTGAGTAGAATGGGGTCACAGAATGGATGTTTTGTGATGCTAGGGAGATAAGAGCCTAGAATAACTCAAGTAGTGCCACCAAAGTAAAGATAGGAGGAGGAGTCGGTAGGTTTTAAGGGAAAATGACAAGCTCATCACCTTTCTAAGTTGCAGTTAAGATGCCTGTGGACCACCCAGGTGGCTGAATGATTTAGTAGGACTCTGGAAAGCAGGAGTGAAAATACAGATTTTGAATCAGGAACACATAAAGCTCTGTGGATGAGATTACCCGGAGGGAGGATAGAGATCAGCTAAGGACAAGCTGTAACATTTAAGCCAAAGGCAGAGGCAGGGGAACACTTGCATGATTATTTACTTTTTGGGGAGATTAGTGTCATAGGCTATGCAAGTTATTTCAGGATGTGTTAAATATTTTATCTAATAAGTAATGAAATGTGTTTGTGTAGGAAAAGTCGGATAAGCAGTCTTGTAAGGTGTTGGAAAATGGCTCCTTTTCTGTAACGTGGGGAGAGGGGAGTGCCTTTTTGGTGGCAGAAACTTAGGTGTCTCCAATGTCCATTTTCCCTTTTCCTTATAGTGAATGTTTACCTGACTTTTAGATGAAAATACGGGCATTCAGAGAAAAGCCTCCCCTGCTGCTAGATGTAGTGGCATGATCAAATTCTGGCCAGTAAGATGTAAGCAAAATGATGAAGGCAAGTTGACAGAAGAATTCTTGGGAGTGGGACCCATTTTTGTCCTTTCCCCTTCCTGCTGGCTGGAAGGCAGATTTGATGATCAGGACTTGAGCTGCCATCTTGCCCCATGCAGAGGAGGCCAAGTTCTGAAGATGATGGAGTAACAAAATGGAAGGCGCCTGTTCCCTGGGTCGTGGGCTGCCTCCCCTTTTTCATAAGAGATAAATAATTCTGTCTTGTGGAAGCCACGTTGCCTAGTATTATGTCACGTTCGGTTGGACCTAACCCTGATTGAGGTGTTTCCCAAAGGTGGTTTAGCAATATTTAGTCAGGTATAAATGGTGTATCCATTATCCTAGCATCCCACTTGAGGGAATTTACCCTAAGGATATAATTACATAAATTTGAATTGATACATACACTAAATATTCATCACAGCATTGTTTATAATAACCAGCAAAAGTGGGGAGGGGAACAAACTAAAAGTCCTTCAATAGGGATTGGTTATGTAAATGATGTATATTTTGGTGTAAGTGAACTCTATAAGCCACTGAAAAAAAAAAAAAAAAGATGCTGCTGTATTTAGACATCCCATGGCTAGATGTCTATGATACACAATGAAAGATGAGATTACAGATGAGCAGGTTCACTCATGTAAAGTTATATGTCTGTATATGCAGTGATTTGAAGCTATATGTACCCCAGAAAAAGATGTTCCTCAATTTAATCCATTCCTGTGCATGTGAACGCATTGTAAGTAGGATCTTTTGATGAGGCTACTTCAGTTAAGGTGGGACCCTCCTCAGTCAAGGTGGGTCTTAATTTTATTACTGGAGTCCTTTGTAAGCAGAGTGAATTCAGACATGAGAGAGAAAAAGCCACAGGAAGCAAGAAGCTGAAATGGATTCCAGAAGAGAAGAAGAGACCAGGAGACGCCACCAGGGTCCTCGCCACGTGACAGAGGAGCCACAGATTGCTGGCAGCCAACCCCAGAACACCACAGTCTTCAGGGAGAAAGACAGCATCACCTGGATGATGCCTTATTCAGATTTTCTTTTAGCCTCAATACCGTAATCTAATAAATTCATGATATTTGCTTGAGCAGCCTAGGAAACTAAAACGAACAAACAAAAATATATATATACACACATACTTACACATACAAGTGCACATATCCATATGTACAATATACACATACAAATTCAAATCAATCTATAAGTGTATCTATAGATTCCGTGAAATGTTTGGAAGATGTCTTTTTTTTCCCCTTTTTTTTAAATTTTATTGAAGTATAGCATTCATACATGAACATACATAAACAATAAGTGTATAGTGAAAGTTGTGAACTTAGAAAACAAACATGCATAACGTCATATAGGGCTTCCATTCATCACCCCACCACCAATATCTTGCATTGTTGTGAAACATGCTAGAAATTATGAAAGAATATCGTCAAAATATTACTACAGTACTGACTATAGTCCATACCTCACATTTGCTGTATTTTTCCCCAACCCACCCTATTATCTTTTATTTATTTTTATCCATTTTTAACCCCCTTCCCCCGTTTTTGCTTTTTTAATGTCCATTCACTGGGCAATTCTCTGTGTCTGTTTCCTGCCCTCTCTCACCGGGATTCAATCCTCAGGAACTCCATTGTGGGAGAGAGGCGTCTTACCGCCTGTGCCACCTTAGTTCCTGGTTTTTTGGTGCGTCTCATCTTGGCTCTCCCTTGTGTCATTCTCCTGTTATGTCATCATCTCGCTGCGTGGCTCAGCGGGGCCTGGAGGGCTCACCAACTCGTGGGGCCTGGCTCAGGGCCTGATGGCACACCCGCCCGCAGGGCCTGGTAGCCCACGCACCTTCTATATTTTTCTTTTTTTTTTTCTTTTCACCAGGAGGTCCCAGGGATCGAACTCACGTCCTTCCATATGGGAGATGGACGCCCAACCATCCAAGCCACATCCACCCCCCTGCTATATCTCTTAAGGTTGACCAAACATACCTAGAGTTACAGTCATTTCCCATACAGGATGGTCATATAATAAATCAGGCTTAGTTTATCACCAGCATCCTAAAACCCAGACCTAGGGAGAAAAACTAGGTCTGGGGACACATGCATGGTTTCTAATATAGCAAATGTTTAGCCTCCCCTGGTTATCACAAAATCAGGACAGCAAGACTATTTGCCCTGGAAGATGTCTTTAAGAACACTTTTAATTACTGGAAAAGGGATTTTAGGTGCTTTTTGTTTTAACTTTGCTCCCCTGCTTTTTTCTTATTATTTGAATGGTTTACCAGCAGCTTTATCATTGTTACAAAAACTGAAAAGCCTTTGTAATTTTAAAAATATGTACCTTTTAAAATTAATATCATTAAGAAAGTACTGTATTGCCAGCTTACTATTAAGGAAGAGGTGTGACCAGTTTTTGCTAGAAGTCAAATCAATGAAGACATAACTCCAGGAAAAACTGACTCACCTTTTTGTAGTAGTCCATACTAGGTGGAGACATCCTCACTAGATTTCTTAACTTTCTACTGATAAAATAATTAGAACTTAAGATCTCAATCTTAATGGAAAACGTTTTTCAATTCCTTCATTTTACTTTTTATAGATCTGGAGCATTGGGTTAGGGAGAGGAAACATGTTTATGTTTTCAAAGTAATTTTCAGTCATTTAAGGCTCCTAGTTTTTATTTTTCCTTAGAAGTATATCATAGTAATTATTAATGTATCTAGCAAGCTACTTATTTATGCACAGGATACCTACCGTGATTAACCTTTTTCAGTAAAAGAAATCATTAATGTCATAGAAATTTTGACTTTTTAAATATGAGCTCCTATCCCAAAGTAACTCTGTCCAGTTAATCTCCCCATGCCAATCTCAGGGTATTTATTATTTTTTAGGTTTTATTTTGTTTTATTTTTTGTTAAAAAAGATTTGGAATGAAAAGAAAAGAAAAACAACAAAAATAAAAAAGATTTGGGAGCAGATGTGGCTCAAGTGGTTGAGCACCTGCTTCCCATGTATGACGTCCTGGGTTCAATCCCCAGTACCTCCTAAACGCAAAAACAAACAAAAACAAAAATCCAACTCTCATTGGGAGCAGATGTAGCTCAGTGGTTGAGCACCTGCTTCCCATGTATAAGGTCCTGAGTACCTCTTAAAAAAAAAAATTTTTTGTTTATGAAGGAATAAGATGAATTCATACAACTCATAGTAGTTAAATGGAAATGAACTTGTAGGACACCTTGAATAGGTAAGTCTATCATAGTCTGTTACTTACAAACCTGTTTACCCCAATATTTACCAATTTTTAAATTCTACAACGATGTCCCTCCCACCTTTTTTTTTTTTTTTTTAATTTGAGGGCTTGTCTGCCAGTTTGACAAGCAATAACCGGCAGCCCAGCCTTCAAAAACTCCCTTTTGTGAAGTTCAATCTCTATTTCTCTGTTTGGGCCATTTAAATAAACACTGCCTAAGAATTCTTTCTTCCCTTTAATGACATTAACCTTCCCAGCACCTGTCCTACCAACAAAAGCCACTTAGCATTTCAGAAAAGAAGAAAAGCAGCAGGTAGGGGATTTTTTTTTAGCCCAATGTTTTAGCCCCTTGTAAATCTGTAAAACTCTGTAAATTCAGAAGATGTGGCTGAAATGTAGTCTTAATTTTTAAATGTTTTTTATCTGATTATAAAACTAAATTTCATGTAACAGAAAGCAGTCTTAGCTCATTCACAGAAAAGTGCTTTTGCGGTAATTTCATAACAATAAGGTTTTCTCAGCTGTTGAGATTTCTTGGTATCTTTGGATTATTCTTTTTAACCTATAAACTAATATAAACACATTAATGCATAATGAGTATAAATATAAAATATATATTTAAATAAAAAGTGAAATCTATGTCTAATTTATGGATGTAATTCTATAATATAAATTTGAATATGAATATTACATATATTAATTTTGCATCTTTCAAAGTGTAGATTTATGTAATTCATATCCCTACATATTGATTACTTTTTCTAATACCTAGAAACTTGCTGTCATTTTCAAGAGTACAGTAAGTATAGTAAGAAAAAAAAAATTACTGACCTTTTCTTGATTTGATTTTTAACATCTACTGGCTATGTGACATTGAACAAGTCAATCTATTAATTTATTCAATGATTTGTCCAAAAAGTACTTAGTGATTTCAGCTCTAGGCCCTGCACTATGCTAGACTCTGTGGGTTTAAAAAAAAAATACTAAGATGTAGAGATTGCCTTGGAATGGTCCTCAGGCCAGTGGTGGTCAAAGAGAAATAAACAAAAATAAAACTGCCGATACTGTGGAGCTTAGGTAGAGTCTGGTCCCCAGAAGGCCCTACTGTGATGTGAAGAAGGGATTCTAAGCCAAGGGAAACACTAATATCCTGTACAAATGCAGGAGACAGTGAAAGGCAAGGAATCCTTGCAGAACTATGGCATGGAAATCTGGGAACATTCTCGGAAGAGCCAGAAAACAGGAAGGTTGTCAAATGCTGCGGAGTATAGTAAAATAAAGATAGGCATGGAAGTTGGGAGGGTACTGGTAACTTTTGCAGGAGTATTCCATGACATGATGGGTGTAAATTTAAAAATGAGGAATAAAAGCAAGGAACATGGACTCTTTCCAAGAAAATTGTCTGCAAAGGAAAAGTAAGACATAAATCTGTAGGGAAAGCATGATCAAAGGATTGTGGTAATTGTTAGAGTGTTTAGGTCTGAGAGGAAGGAACCAATGGAATGGGGAAAGATGACAAAATGGGAGGAAGGAGACATGATATAATTGAAATAACATGAGCTTTGGTGTTAGACCTGTGGGACCTTGGCCAATGACACTCACCCTCCGAGTCTCACTTTCTTCAACGATGCAGCGAGGACCCAATATGTGAATGACGTCTCCTCACTGTGGCAGATACTGGACATGCAAGGATCAGAACACATTTGCCCCTGCTTGCTAGAATCTTATGGGCCAGTGGATGTCCTGAGACTCAGCTGAGTAAAAGTGTCAGCCATTCAATTCAGTTGCCATTTTCCAAGCCCCTGCTAGACCGTAAGCTACCTTCTGACTGGGAAGAGGGGCTGCTAAGGGAGGCCAAACTGGGTCCTAAAAGGTGAGCGTCAGCCACATACAGCGGATGGAGAAGACGTTCCAGAGAAAGAATGCAGAGTGAGAAGGTGAGGAGGGGGCAAAGTCAGAAGGGGCTGCAGAGGAAAGCGGGGGCCTTTCTGCCCTGCCTCTGTCCGGAGGGTCATGAGACGTCTTTGAAGGGGCTTGTACTGGGATCAGATGTGTGTGTTAGAAAGGGCGCAGTGGCCACCACGTGAAGACTGCGTTGGAGGGGGCAGTACTGGAGGCAGGGACACTTGCCGGTGCTGTTAGGGTAGTTCAAGTGGGACATCATGGAGGCCTGTACTGGAGGACTGCAGTTGTAAAGGATAAAAATGAACAAATTCAGG
>JAQZBX010102874.1:0-11111 GCA_029593785.1 Cabassous unicinctus | reverse complement strand
CATAGAAGATATTTGAGATGATACTCTATTCTAATCAAAAATAAAGTTTTGGGGAAGCAGCTGTGGATCAAGTGGTTGAGAGACTGCTTCCTACATGGGAGGTCCCGGGTTCTGTCCCCTGAGTCTCCTAAAAACAAAACAAAACAAGCAAAACAAATGAAAAAACCAACTCAAAGGAGTCGATGTGGCTCAGTGGTTGAGTGCTGGCTTCCCACATGCAAGGTACCAGGTTCAATCCCCATCCTGGTACCTCAAAAATTAAATAAATAAATAAAGTTGTGTAGGAGGGGAAGAAGCCCAAGGGGAAAATAAAAACTTAGATGCTTCTTAAGTCATCAGCTAAGAACTAGCACACTGTGACTTACATACTCATCCCATTGGCTAAAGCAGGTCACAGTCACATGGGAAGCTCAATATCAATGGGGTGGGCAATTCTATTCTAACCTCAAAGGGGTAATGCACTAAAAAATAACAGGCCAAATGTTCTCCATGTGTAATCTTGCCCTGCAAGGAAGTGAAGAATTGGGAACAATAATTTGATTTATCACACACATATGTAATCTTTGTTTTCACATTTGTAAAATATTATCTGTGCTACTTTGTTCATAGAATTGAATACACAAACAGCTCACCACTGAATACAACTTGCTTGTGCTTACTATATGCCAAGCACTCTGCTAAATGCTGGACACACAGTAAATGTGAAACACTGCTAAGTCTGTTAGCCAATTGAGACATATTTTATTAGATAGGGCAGGCTGTGTTATGCCAGTTACAAATAGATCCCCAAATCTCAGTAGCTTCATGTAATAAGATTTTACTTTTAGAATATACAAAGTCCATTATAAGGCAGTGTTTTTTCTTGGTGACTGTCCTCTAGGCAGTGATTAATGAACCAGGTTACTCCCATCTTATGCCACCATCTGCTATATGGCTCCCCTGATTATCACAAAAGGAAAGAGAGTGTAGAAGACTGTGCAAGAAGTTTCTTGGCCAGGCCTGGAAATGATGCACATCACTTGTACCAACATTAAAATAGAATCTACCATGTGACCCTTATCTACTTACATGGTACAAAACGAACCACAAGAGAGTTTAGAAAATTTTGCATCCAAGAGAGATAATGGGATTATTGAACAGATCTAGGCATTTTCTGCTATAATTCTCCCTTCTGTTCTCCAAAAATCTGTTTCAAATTTCTTCTCACAGATAGAACAAACTTTCTTCATCCCCAAAAAGAATAATGCAGATTCCCAACCAGTTATTTCATTCAGCTCATCATCCATGATCTTTAAGTGATACACAGCCCTATCCATGGGATTCTAATGGCCTATCTGACCTCCTAGCAGTCCCTAATCACAAAGATAGGCTATCTGACTGCATACATGTACACTCTCACAAAACCTGTAGAGCAGGGTCTGGATAGCCAGAAGAAATACCTCCATTTGGAAAGGGAAATAAGAGGAAACCTTATTTGGTTTCTAGAAATTCTGAAATCCCACTTTTCTAATGTTCTGAAATTTCTTTCTCTTAGAAGTGCTAGGAGCTCTTTGATTAGTGTCTGAATCCGCTTTATGGGAGAAACTGTCTTATACACGATTCTCCCTGTTTCCTGACTCTGGGAAGGTTGTCCTAGTTCATTATTCACTTTGTCCACATGTATAGTGGTTTGGCGGAGCCATTTCCTCTTGAAGGGCTGTAGAGTTGTTTAAATTTGCCTATCACTCCTGAAGGTTGAGGTCTTCTGAGTTGTTTTAAATCTTAAAATGTCTTAGCTTTTCAATGGTCCTTGCTTTCCTCAAAATGTATTAAGTTTCAGATCTATTAAGTTTCTGGTATGTTCTTTCACAGACATAGCTCTCAAATCCATTTTTCTATTTTCTCACTCTCATGTCTGTCTCACTCAATTTAATGGTGGCTATCTTGAAGCTTTCAGGCTTGAATGAGAAGGCTACACCTTATCTAACATTTGCCCTGGGTCACTTTATTCTACTGAAAAATTTTGCTAGAGTTTTTCTACAAAAATAGATTTCTTCTTTTCTTACTGTTTGTGATCTAATGGCAGTTGTCTTTTCCAATAATACAAGGCCCACAAACTCCTTTTTCTCTTTATTCCCTTTCATTTTTGCTCACAAATTTTTTAATCTTTCTCTATGCTCATTCTTTCTCGTAATGCTTTATTTATTTAAGCCAGTAAAAACTGTCCTAATGTAATAATTTTCAACGTATTTCTCAGGTGCCACAAGTTTAATAACCCATGATCCGCTTTCAAAATTAACATAGGTAACCATATGTCTTGCCACTGCATGACACAATTCACCAGTCTTTTAGCTTCTGATATCTCCTCTTTGTCCAGTACCTGACTTCTAAGCTTACAGAATTTTCTTTTTTTTTCTTCTTCATTTTTTTACACTGCAGCAAAATAATTCAAGTTACCAGTTTTCCTATCAGTCTGTGTAGCATAGGCTCTGAAGCATTAGCAAGTAAATCCTACAACTTAATGGCTTACCACAACAAAAATTTGTTTCTTTTCCATTCAAATCCCAATATGTGCCTAAGGTTCTCCTTGGAGGACTTTTCCCAAAAATGACCCAATAAAACTAGGCTATATCTATTTTGTAATGCCACTACCTTCAACATGATTGCCATGATCATCATTGAAGTAGAAAAGATTGTAGAAGATCACAGAGCAAAACTTATGCCTTGGCATAGAACATCCTTCTGGTCTTAATACATTAGCCAGAACCCAGTCATATGGCCCAATATAACAATCTAAATGCAAGGGAGGCTGAGAAATATGGTCTTTTGATAGGTGCAGAAAGATGAAATGAGTTTGGAGAGCAACTTGGCAGTTTTTGCTGCATAAACACACACACATGTACAGAGTCTAAATACTGCATGATTTGAGCCTAATGTCAGGATTAAAGAAGATAAGATACAATCAATATATTGTGAAAGATAAGATTGATCAACATATACTGTAAAACACTGCACACACTTGAGCTATTAGGCTCTGCATACTTGTTGAAAATAATTGATAATGAATACTCATCTCGGAATGTTAACATATATATAATAACCTTAGTTTTTACACAAAATTGGGTGAAATTTTACATGGCCTATACAACTATTTGAATCTTGTACTATTTGAATTTTACAACATTCCAATAAGGATCTATATAATAGGCATATCTAATATAAAGCATGTGACCCAGAGATCAATCTAATTGGCATTAGTAAACTTAGGATCAAAACTCCAAGATTAATGAGCCTAATCCTCCTTTAATTTAAATGTAAGTAAATATCATCTCTTATAGCTATTGTTTCTAACTTCCTTGTAGGAATTGAGATCAAGAAGAAAAAGAAAATTGTCCTAGTTATCAATAAGATATAGGCATATTACTTGGGTTGAATATTCAATTATGCATCAATTAATATACACAGAAATAAGCAAAGTCAATGCTTATTTAATCAATCATTGTATTATATATTACACACAAGCAAAACACTAATTATGGTGACAAGAAAAATTAGCCAGTTGCATAGTACTACCAAGAAATTCTTCAGGCACTACGTTAAAGAATATGGATTCATTTATTCATTTGTACTTTCTATTCATTCAAAATCATCTAATGAGTGCTTACTAACACTAAGCACTCTTCCAGACACAAATTTATTTTTCAAACACTTTCCTACTACCGAATTCCAGAGAAGGAGAAATGAGAAAACAGGCAAGATAAAATTTCTTGGACCAGGCATATTTTTAAACTTTTATATTTTTCACGAACAGGAGAGATACTTAGTGCAGTGTGCAAAATATAATCACTGGGCCAGGAATCAAAAAAATTTTCCAAGTCTTTCCACTTACTAGCCTTATGACCTTGGACAAATCACAGAAGCTCTCATTATTAAATGATCAGCAACTATCTGTATAGCAGGGAAATAATGACTATTCTTTCTATTTCACAGGGTAGTTCTGAGGATCAGGTGAAACAAAGCACATAAAAGCAGTTTGAGACTAAATTGTTGTATAACTTTAAGGTGCCATTATTGTTTCTAAAATCATTTTACTGGACTGTTTCAGGTGAGAGCTTTGTTTTTCTTTCAGTAATTATCATTGTTGCTACTACTTGCAACATTATTCCTAAACTTTTCTCTTTTCATTCTTTCTTTCTTTTGGTGCATTACTCTAATAAAGCTATCTTTTTCCAACACATAAAATGCATTTACAATCTTGACTGGAGGAAGACAGGCAATATAGGAAAATGTATAAAAAATGTATATCTAAAGATCGGAATGAAGGATTTGAGTGATTTGTAGTACAACCTGTTATCCAAAGCACTGAACCCTGGGGAATATATAAAACATGTGCAGAAATCAATATTAAAACCATATTTAGTACAGTTTAAGAGGGCAATAGTGACATTCAGCATTGCATTTTGCATTTACTAATGGGCTAGAAAGGCAACTGTCATTTTGAGTTCCTCAACAACAAAATCCATTTTATTCTATAGGGTTGTTTAAAAGGGGGGTGGGGAGGAGTTTCACACTATTAACTTTCTTCTCAAGTTTGACTGAAATGCATGCGATGTGATTTAAAAAGTTATTTTTCCCTATGTTCCCTACATTATTGTTGGTTTGTTTTAAGAAGAGAAATATAAATTCAACTAAATTTTGTATTGCAAAAATTGATAAATAGGTAATCATCAGGTCTCTTTTAAGTTTTATCATAATTGGCCATGAAGTAGAAAATAGATGAAAACAAGTAAGAGATAATTCACATCCTTATGTTAACATGATTAATTTAATATATGTTCTGCAGTTGAAACTTTTCACATAAATATAAACACAGTATGAGTGGTATATGGAATTGATAAAAATATATAGGTACCTGATAAAAAAAGAGCATTTCCTTATGGACCCTAAATTGCCCTCATTTTTTCTTAAAGTTTAAAAGTTGTTTTCTTTTTAGTGTATGTGGATTTAATGGAAAATAAATCCTGAAGGGTATACCTGAAAAAGATAATAGTGATTATATCCAATTGCAGGGATATAGGTAGTTATTCCCATTTTCGTTAATTTTATAAATTTTATTTTTCTGCTCCGACAAAAATTTCCCTATGGAACACATTATATGCAAATTAAACATATATCACTATTTTATTCTACGGTTTTCAATTTTCATCTATCTAACCAAGGAATTCAATTACCCAGTCTTTCTTGATAAAATGAAAATTACTTTACTGCTCTTGATAAATATTTCTAAATTTCTACGTTTCTACGATGACATATTTCAAAACCATGATACTATTTTCTGAATAGCTTTAATGGTCATCCATCTCTCCAAAACACGTAAAAAGCAGCACAGCCACAAAATTTGAATGGCTCACTAAAACCGCCAAGAGTAGGGGGCTGACATTAAAGTGCTTTTCTAGCTCATACTGGCCACCACTGTCATATCTGAAAGACAGTTGTTGTGTGAATGGGTGAAAGGCCCAATAGAAGAGCTGTATGACTGCAGTTTTCCTAACGATTAAATGACAGGTACTCTGGTATCTGCCAAATTTAAATCAATCATACTAAATTTAACACACATTCTTGGTGTGGGGGAACAGACTACTAATAATCTGGGATAAAATAAAGCATAAGTATCAAATACTTTGAATTTAAAAAACCAAGAGACAGAGCGAATTATGTTCATAATGATAATGATTTTTCCTACCTTGCCTGTTCTTTCTTCCTCCTTTTAGTCTCAGTGATAACAAAGTCAACTTCTGTCCTCTCTTTATCTCTTGGTCTGCACAGAGAAATATAACTAGTTACATACTAGAGATTGCTCAGTGCCCCATAGCAAGCAAAATCTTTTGTATTCACCTAATAATTGCTGCATAGCTACCTCACTCATTTATTTTTCACTGATATTTTTATTAAACTTAAAAACAATCCAGTGACCTGGCAAACAAAGACCATAGACATCCCCATTTGTTCTACAAATTGCAGGATAATTTTCAGAAATGACTTACCTGGTCCTGTAGAGGCACCGAGCCTGGGTGAAAGTCTTCCCTCTGGCAACCCTTATGTGTTTGACCTTGAGCCAGTTATTCAACATTGCATAGCCTGAGGTAAAAACAGAAAACATGGATAAAAATCTGTAGAATTACTAAAAAGATTAGAGATGTTTATAAAGTGTTTTATTTAGTGCCTACAACATAATAGGCAGTCAGCCAAAAAAAAAAAAATGTTACCATTGTTAAAAAGGCAATATCACATACTGGCATCCCAAGTTTGATGATGATACCTTAAAACTTAAAATTTTGGGGACTTGGACAAAATAAAGATGTCACTTCATGTTTGAGCACCAGACACTTTGCCAAGCAGAATTAAATGCTGTCCTTGACTTATTGTTTACTGAAGTACTTGCTTCTTGCTTTGATTTCCCAAGCATACCACAAGACTGTGGAAAGAAGAATGTAGATAACAGTGGTTTAAAAATAAAGTATAAGGTAAGGTTGCTTTTGAGATTTTTGTTTCTTTGGGTGCTAGCTTACAAAATATGTCAAGGATTATATGATATTGTAATACATTTTCAAACTTCTCAAAGAGAGATGCGATAACAGGCAATACTCTTGCAAGACTGTCTATCTCTGAATTGATATGATAATGGCCCTCCTAGTTATGAAACTAATAAATGGAGCATTGGCTATCTGCCAGGCATTGCTCTAAAGCCTTAATGTAAATTATTTTCTTCAATTTTGACAACGATTTCTGCTTTTCTCATATGTTGCATTGGGTTCTGATGAATTAGTAAAGGTATAGTCTTAATCCTTAACCTCTTTCTCTATTTATTGTCTTTGTCAATGGATTCTCCAACTTCACAACCTGCAACCTTAAAGTTATTTTTGGCACCACACGCTTTTGCCTCAATTACCTAATAAGTCATCAAATCCTATAGATATTGCTCTAGACATATCTTTTTTTTTTAAGATTTATTTATTTATTTATTTATCCCCACCTTGCTGCTTGTGCTTGCTGTGTCCATTCGCTGTGTGTCTTCTCCGTGTCTGCTTATCTTCCCCTCACTGTGAGGTCCCGCTGCATCAGCCCCTCGCGCGGCGTGGGCCAGCCTGCCCTCACAAGGAAGCCCCAGGAAGCGAACCCAGGGCCTCACACATGGTAAATGGGGGCTCTATCGGTTGAGCCACACCCGCTTCCTGTTGTGAGGTCCTGCTGCATCAGCCCACTAGGCTGCGCAGGCCGGCCTGCCCTCACAAGGAGGCCCCAGGAAGCGAACCTAGGGCCTCCCATATGGTAAATGGGGGCTCTATCGACTGAGCCACTCCCGCTTCCTAGACATATCTTCTTAATATAATTAACTTTCTTTTAGTTTTTGTTTCTTTAGTAAGGACTACCATAAAAAGCTTTCTATCTGATCCAGATCCCTCTGCCATAAATCTTTTCTCCACAAAATTATTTCCCCAGAGAAATATATTCATGATTCATATCTGCTTTAAAGGCTCTGAAAACTCCTTAGCAAGGCTGCCATGGTTCTTCACATAGGCAGCATTCCACACTGCAAGTCTGAATGCTGGCTGCACCTCATGCCAATACCCTACACCAGCTCAGTCTACCTATCACAATGAAACATCCTCTCTGCTCCTGCCATGTCCAACTTCTGATTATTCCCAAAACCAGGTCATGTCTGTGCTGTTTGATTGATCTACCCTCAAAATAACTTGTGGACTTTCCCTGATTCAAACCATTTATTTGTTGGATTTGCCTGTGACTGTGTCTGAGCTTTATGTGCAGGAGGCTTGTTAGGCTTTCAACAACAATGCATGTCAGATATGAAAGAAGCAGTACTGGTCGGAGGCAAAGTTAAAATGTGATGCAGTTGCACAGAGCCTTCAGCCAAGCGTATGGCGCCATGTGGAACCAGGAAGGATATTAAAATTGTCACTACTTGAAGAAAGGGGCAGTCATTGAACAGCATTGGATAAGTGCTGGCCCTGGAGAAGGAGCATGACCTTGGACAAAGTGGATGTCTTAAACTGGATAATACCTGAAGAAGGACTCAGTAGAGAGCAGTTAGCAGCCAATGGTTCCAGCAGCATGGAAAATAAGGGCATCAGTTCTGAAGGCCATCCTTGTTGATACCTTACAGCACTCACTGAACCTGCATTGTGGAGTAGGTCATCTCATCCTATGTCCCAGATCACTTAATAGAAACCTCTGTCCCAGCACATACCATATTGCAATCAGGTTGTATGTATCTATGTTTGAATCTCTTATCATGCTGTGAGCTCTCCCATGACTGTCTTAGCATCTCCAAAAGGCATCTCAACTTGCAGGATAGTATTTTGTCCCTTGGACACTTTTAAAAGGAATAAATGCATACATTGAACATCAGTTTGATTCATGACAGAATAAAAATAACCCACACCTGCAATAACAATCCCTAATGTTTGCCCTTATAAAACTGATATAATGGTTATGCTATGGTAAAGCAGAAGTTTTAATTAGCATTGCTGTTTGTATACACTGGCATACAAGGAGGTAAAGCTTGCATGCTGAGAACGATTGTAGCACAAAGAATTATCGTTATGGTGGAAAAAGCAGTTCTAGAGGCATAATGAATTACCAACATCAGTTAGAAGTCAGAAAAGGGAATAAATGGAAAAATATATAGATTTAAGAGAAAGGATAATCAGGACTCACAATTTAAAGATTAACTGGGGATAACTGGGATAAGAGATGGAGGACAAAGATAAATTGTTGGAAAATATTTGGAATCACCTGAGCTCACTGTTAACAAATCAAACACATTTGCAGAATCACTGACTTGATGGAAATGAATAAATTCTCAAGCAGCTACCAGAGTGATCATTTGGGTAAAATAAATTGATGTTTCAGTTGGTGTAGAATCTGGCATGACTCCCTGAAGAACAAATGTAAGTGCCATGCCCCTCACAGTACATGGCACATTGGAGAGGCACAATAAATGTTTGTTTATCCTCCTCCTTTCCTCAGTGGCAAAGTTTTTAAGTCAGCCTTACCCTTGCTTTCAGAGACTTGTGCTGGGGCCCACAGAGTTATGACATCGAGGGACCCTCTATCAGTCTCAGCTGTACCTCTCACGAGAGGCCATAGTCACATACATGGCTTGACCTGGGACTTCAGAAAATGAAACTGAGCTGTTTCTCTCATTTTTTCCTTGGTCCTTTTTTTTCTGTATGCCTTCCCCTTGTCTCTACAGAAACCATACAGCCAATGTGGTTATTTTAAGGGAACTTAATATGTAAAGGTGTTGCTTGCAGTGCATGCATAAATTAGATGTAGAATTAGAACATGCCTCCTCTTTCAAAATTAAGAAAGAAAATTCTTTGCTGTTCACTTGAATAAGCAGTATTTAATATCTACATCTTGCAAAGCAGTGCCCTAGAAAATATGCTAGAGGAAAATGAATGAAACATAGTTCCTTCCCAAAAGGAACTAACAGGTTTACTGAGAAGGCAGACAAATATACCACTAGTAGTAATGAATGGAAGAATGTAATATGTGCTATGGTTGAGATGCAATTAATGTGTGGTGAAAGCAGACTTAGGAATTATTACATTTGACCTAAGAGAGATCAGAAGATGTGGAGCTTTTCATGACTTTTGGGTGTCCCTAATCATTCATTAATTGACTCCTGCATGTAAATCAGTGTTGTCGGCTCAGTATGTGCCTCCTAGTAATTAATAACCACTTTCCCCTGTTCTTTTTATGTCTTCCATCTATGCCTTTCTGGATGCAATAAATTTATTTTACAAATGATCATACACAGGTCTTGGGAACACCAGTTTTACAAGGAGCCAAGGATGACTGAAAGGAGAATGAACAAGGTGACACACAGCTCAGCATTGAATAAGTCTTGGAGGCCAGCAATGAGAAATATTGTAGGAAACAACTGGAGGAAGCAATAAAGGTTACAAGAATGATTTAAAGAAAGTAGGCATGAAAGAAAATTTGCCAAAATAAGATTTCACTCAATCATGATAGAGCGAGCATGAGAGCAATAGAGTGATAGGATCTAGGGCAGAGCCCACTCAAAGCTGGTTCAAGATGTTGGGGATGCAGCAACAGGAAAGTAAGGTTAGATTCAGGGCCAAAAGTCAACCTGAACTTGGGGATTGCATATAGAAATTGACAATAAAATCGGAGATTGATGGACATTTAGATGACCTGAAAATAATGTCATCTGAAATTGAGAAGTCAAAAATATGTGTGCTGCCCAGTGGCAGAATGACTCGTGCTACACTCAGATGTGTGAAGGAAATACATATTCTGTATATTTTCTATACCCATGACCTTGTAACAGCAGAGAAAGGGACCTTGTTCTGCTCTTTTATAGAGTGCCCTGACTGGTTTGATAAAGTATAGCTTACCTGCATTTGTCTGACTCTGTTGTCAAGAACTTCCAATTTCTGCAGCAGATGATTTTGTATTCTTTCTTGAATCCACTATGGCCTCAGTGCCCCTATCTATTGAATTGAACTTCTTAATTTTGGCTGTTTCTCCTACTGACCCATGGTCTAAGTGGTCTAACCGTAGCAAATACCTTGAGAGTACCTTGTTTTCCAGAGAAGGCCACATTGCCTTCTGAAGCTTACTTCCATGTCCAAGCACTCAGGAATAGAGAAATGCTTGGGAGTAAAGGCTAAACTTTTTCTTTCCTGACAACATTGCTCCACCCTGCAATCAAGCTGAAGCCTACAATGTTAGCTCAAGAACATTCTATGCAGGAGTCTCCTTCCTACATCCCATTTGAGTGACTGGGCTATAGCCCACATTGAATTGCCCTCAAGTTAAACCATGTTTCTCCAACGCATTATAGGCTTTGCAATTCCAGTATTGGAAACTCAGAGCACATGTTTCATCTGACTCTTTGTCTATCTCCTTGCTCCTCTACCTTTTCTTCCAAATTCTTGTGGAATCAGAAGATTCTTTATTTCTTCTACTTGTCTTCCTGGGTCCACTACTACATCAAAATCTGTCATCTGAGCCCCCAGACCCAGACAATACTATGTTCAATGGAGAAAAGGGGAGAAAATCCTTTCTCTCCTAACAGGGTC
>JAQZBX010102873.1:0-11110 GCA_029593785.1 Cabassous unicinctus | reverse complement strand
GGTAGAAAACATATTGTAATGGATAAAAATATTCAAAGTCTTTTAAAAAATGAAAACAATAACACCACAGATTGAAGAATCTCAAAACACTTCAAGAACAAGAAACATGAAGAAAATTCAACAAATAAATTAAATAAAAATGGTGAAAATCAGTAATAAAGAGAAAATCATAAAATCAACTAGAAGGGGAAAACATTCCATACAGAAGAATAAAGAAAAAGATGAAACAGATGTCTCATCAGAAATAATCTAAGAAGGAAGACAGTACAGCAAAGCCTTTAAATTCATGAACAAATATTGTCAATATATAATTCTATATTCAATAAATAAAACTTTGAAAATTGAAAATAAAATAAAGACTTCTACATAGATACAAACATTAAAGAATTCATCACCAGCAGACCTATATTACAGAAAATGTTAAAGGAAGTACTTCAGAAAGAATGATAATCACATAGGTCTAAAATATGGATCTATAGAAAGGAACTGAGCATATCAGAAATCGTAAATAGGTGTCTAAATATATGATAAATTTTCTTATAAATAAAAATTCTGTAAGATAATTCATGGTTTATACAAAAATAATAACAATGTATTGGGTTTATAAAATACCTACAAGGGAAATGCATATGTAAGATAATCCAGAGGCCATGATGGAATTAAAGGAAGTATATTATTTTAAGACTTTTATACTACATGTAAAGTGGTATAATATCAAGGAGGTAGTCATAATGAGTTAAATACATATAAAATAAGCCCCAATGCAATAACCAGTATTATAAAACAAAGAATTATAACTAAGAGGGAAATAGAGGAGATAGAATATGCTTAATTCAAATGAAAGACAAAATTAGCAAAAATCAACAAGGCATAGTTTGAACAAAACAGAAAAATAAAGAGCAATATGATAATATTAAACCTAAATCCATGAATAATTTAAATTAATGTGAAGTCTAAACACTGCAATTAGAAGATTCTCTGATAGAATTGAAAAAACAAGACCCAGCTCAATGCAGCTTTCAAAAATGCATTTTAATTATAAGCATATAGTTTAAGATATAAATATATATGCATTTTAATTATAAGCATATAGTTTAAGATATAAATATATAAAATATTAACACTAATTGAAAGAAAACTGGAGTGGTTAATTTATTAAATCCATATCAGATGACCTAGACCAGAACAAAATATTAACAGGGTTAAAAAGGTCATTTCAGAGTGATAAGGGAGTCAATTCATTAAGATGACATTAAACAAAATCACAAGCTTTTGCACATTAAATAACAAAGCTTCAAAATACACAAAGAAAAATTGCCAGGAAAAAGACATGAATAATTTATTTGAAGATTTTGACACCCTACACTCTCTTTTTTGATTCCTGAAATCAAAGAAATATTCTGTAGTCTTTGAGTTTTTAGAACTTTGTAAAGCTTTTTTTGTTATGGCCCAGTAAATGGTATACATAAAAAATGTCCAACGTTTATTTGAAAATAATGTATAATTTGCAGTATTATGGTACAGTGTTCTCTAAATCTCTTTTAGATCTTTTTGGTAAATTGTTTTACTCGAGACTTTTATCTATTCTTATTTTTATCAATTTGTTCTGTCAGATGTTGGCACTAAATCTTAAACTCTTTAATTACATTATTCTTTTTTCTTATTTTGCATTTAATTCTCTTAAATTTGTTTCATATATTGGGATTCTAATATTAATTATCATATCATGAAAACACTATGGCATCTTATTTGAATAAATATTTCAAAATTAGCTTTATAAAGTTTAAAGATGGCTATTTATACTGGAAAATTGGTATCTAAATTGTATTGTGCACAATAAGGTATCAATAAATAGTTGAAGAATGAAATGGAAGTTAAGTATATTGTGTCATCATTATATTAAATCATATCATTTACACATTGCTAACTACATAATGCTTTTCTACAATTACAAACATAAACATGTATCAATGCCTGGTCAAACATGAGGGAAAGTAGTAGTATTTTACTGAAAATGACATGTAATAGATAAAAAGGTTTGCAGATAGAATAACATTTTGCACATTACCTATCACCAGTGCCCTGTGATAATAACAATCTTAGAATTAACAGAAATGGCAATATTGTTTGCAATTAGTGACAATCATTTGTCCAATTAATACATCTAGAAAACAAAACTATAATATTTTAATTATTTTATCAGGAAGATTTCTTATGTTTGGGTAGCTATTCATTATGACAAACTATTTTATCATACACTAGAGAGCAATGTGCTAATCTCAAGAGTTATTACCGGGATATGGGCCCTAATATATAAGTCACCTATATGAAACTCTACTTAAAAACATGTTTTGCAATTTTAAATATATTGAAAGGATACTTCAGATGCAATATATTTGGAAATTTTAAAAATCCTGTTTTTATTTTCATGGCATGGAGAGCATAGTATCTTCCAACAAGTAATATCAATCCTAAACATTCCCAACAGAGCAGTGGTTTACATTTCATAAATATTTATATTTGCTTTAAGTAAAAGTAATTATTTAAAATTTATCCTTCCACATTACAAAAAATAATGTAAGGTATCATTGATCTTTCTTACCAACCACACCTTCCTCAGATCATTCTTTTTCATCAATAAAATAATTAAAATTTTGTGTTAATTTATGGCCAATTTTAGAGGTTCTTGTATTCATTTTTAGAGATATGTTAAATATATGACAATGAATGATTCTAAGTGCAAAAACAGACCAAGTGAATTTAATATAGAGTTTAGCAACTTTATGTCTTATTTTATTTAATAGGGAATAATTGGAAAGAGAACTATTTAGCAAAAAATGCAAGTGTATAACAGTGATATTTCAGCCATCAAGGTAATGTGAATTTTGGAGAGTGGAAACCCCAAAATAGAATGTATGTGTTGTTTCCCAGCTGACATATAATCAATGGAATGTTACTTAGAAATCAAGTTGGGTCACTCAAAGGTGGAAATGGGGAGTTAATATTGAATCATATTTTAGTGACATCATAAAAATGGTCTTGAAGAGCCAGACAAATAAACCCTAGAAACCATGTGGAAGAAATTAGCCAAAGTCCATTTATTGACTCACATTTATCCAATTTTATTCTCTCTAGTTCATATTAGTTAACAGGATATAACATGATGTTTCATTATGCTACTTTGGTCTCCAGGCTTATGTAAATCATTTCCAGGATAGGGATAGCATGAAACTATTATCTTTAAGAGCTTGTGCCTATGTTTCCAAATATTTTATTTACTATAAAAACTTAACCTATCACTTACTATGTTAAATAGCTATATTGAAGGTCAAACTTTTGCCTAGAAGATAAATTGATTTAATGTAAGTAATTTCTATGTATCCCTGGCACATTAGTAATAGTCTCTAAATGTTAATACTTAGTATTATTTGATAACCAAATAGAATGTGAGTAAACAGGCTGATTTTTTGGACCTCTGAAAATTGTACAAATTGTTATCCATTACCTGCCCACATTTTATCTCCACTTCCATCACTGTTACTTTTGATACTATTTTGACATTTGATTCTTTGACATCTCTGTCGTTTTTTAATAGTTTGTTAGAATCTTTCTGGCTTTGTGTTTTCCATTTCATGGCCTGGATAAAATAATCAACCACTTGAATTACATTAACACTACCTTTTATTTATTCAGAATGGCCTATGTAGTTCACATTATTTACATGAGACACAAATTTTTATATTCACTTAAATTACAATTATCCAGGGCTAAAATGTTTTTCCTACATATCGAGTAATAATATTAATTTTTCCTGTCTCTTCCCAATGTCAGCATACTGGTTTATCAATTTAAAATATCCTAAGAGATTTTGTACTAATAAATTAAGACTTTCAATATAAAATAATTCTCATGTATAATCACTCATCTTTCCCCTTATCTACTATTTTAATGTGAATGGAATCATTGATATCTAAGACTAACTCACAAACTCATCTAAAGTCTTGTCTTTCTCCTTTAGACCCCACTAAATGCCAATATTTCCCATTGAATGCCATAAGATATGCATGATTCCCCATGTTATTCTTGAATAAAAATAAATGCTTAGTTTCTTCTTTTAAAAAAATCACTTGCAACACTTGATAGGTAGCTATTACTTGTGAGAATTAGTATTTATTTAATAATGAATTATCAAATTCACTAATGGAGTCAGTTGTGTCTTCAGGTTTGTGGAAAATACTGTAATGCTTTCCCATAAAATATGATCATATTTCAGAACTTGAATAAGCTGAGATAGAAAACCATTGCTTGGTGTACAGGTCATTAATTAATGCTGTACATAAAAATGCTCCCTTTCATGTTTATAGATCCCTTACTGAATGCTAAAGTGCGGAAGATATTCTTCTGGACATGATTAATCTGTGTATTTTACTTTCTGTATTGAAACCACAGAATGCACATTTTCAGACCTGCTTACTCTTGTGTTCTTTACATCTCACTGATAATAGAACATTCACTGTGCCACCACACTTCACATTATTGTTTCCTTGTTCCCTTTTCCCTGTGACCAGTGTAACCTCTGCTAAATGCCAGAAAGCTGGGCAGGTATCATTTTCAGATTGACCTCCTGTTCTCAAGACTAAAAGCTTTCTATATTTTCATTCCTCTTTATTTCATGATACTTCAAAATGTTAAATGAATAGTTCTTATTGTTGTTGTTTTATACCAAACTGTTTACTGAAAATTTATTGATAGCATGGTATGATAAACTTGGTTGAAATTGATACTGCACTATTTATATTAGATCTATCTATCTATAAATATATATATAAAGACATATAGAGTAGCTTAATAGTAGATGAATATGTGTGTGTTTATACATAGTAGCTCTAAGCAAATTAAAATGGTTTCATTCTGAAGACTGAGATTTTAAAATAATTGCATAAATTCTTCCTCACTGAAGTCCTTAACGGACAACTACACCATATTTAAAAAACACAAAAGGCTTTTACAATTTCAACATAGAATGAAGAAAAAGCCTTATTTCACAATTACCAGTCAAATTTAGGATTCTAACTTCAATTTCCATGTAGCACTGTAGCAGAGTTAAAACTTCATAGACATTAGGAAAAGAAAAGTTTTGCATCCTGACTCTGCCATTTAACTGCTATATAGTTACGGAGAGACTTTCAAATATCTTTGAACCTCAAAATCCTTTTCAAAAATTTTTTTATTAATGGCTACCTCAAGAATTTAATATTTGTAATATTTTTCAAATAAATGAAACTCTTAAAATAATAGCTATGGTGAAGGAAAGTAAATGAAATGGAATTACAAATCCAAAATAAGTTTGTGATTCCTCCAGCATAGTACTATTTTTAAGAAAGGAGATAAATAAATAAAGGAAAGGCAGCATTCTGCATTTGCTCATGTAATTTTATATTAAATAGAGTATGATGATATAAAATATCCTGCATAAGTAAATGGAAATTATAAAACTCAGACCATGTCTTAACCTGCAGACTAGCATCTGGCAAGAGAATATAACCTGCATAGTAAAATTCTCCTGGGATAACTAGATTATTGCTATCCATCAAAGTGCAAAAGCAAATGAATTTTTGCTTTTTCTGCAATGGTTTGATGGATTTATTTTTCAACCTGAAGGATATATTTTACTTATCAATTAATTTATTATTTCATACATCCATCTACCCTTAATTTAAAAGTAGCTTAATCTTTTGAAATGTTTTGGGATGAATTACATGCAGACATTCTTCTGGAAGCTGTGGAAATCAGTCATAAACAGTTGCATTCATGTTTTTTATGATATGATGTAAGAAAGCCCAAAATTCCACCTGAAATGTAAGAGCTTATATAGACAGTTTGACAGGGATTCACTCATTCAATTTGTACCACCTTAACATATGGCACAGTGCTTGGAAAAGAGAAATAGTAGGTAAATATTTGTTGAAATTATTGATTGTTAATGATATACATAATACATTGTTCTCACTCTTTTAGATAAAACACAAACCACTACAATGTGTTTAAGTATAAATTTAAACGATCATTCTACACACTGAAGGTTTGAGCAGCTTACAGAGCCATTTGTGCCCTTTTCATGTTATGCCAGCACCTACTAGGTTCAGTGCTAATATCAGTTTACTCTATGTTCAATGAGCAGCTAAAAAACATGCTAAAACTTCTGGGACAGTATTTTAATGCAATGAATAACAAAGTAGTAGATAGCCTTATTGTTTCTGTACCTTCCCTGTGCATATTTTCTATTCTAACCCCCTTGACAGCATCTCTCAAAAATCAAGTGAGTAGTTCATGAGAGAAATGTGGGTGATTCGTGGAGGGAAGGGAAAGAGAAGAGAGAAAGAATTATTAACAAAAAGACTCAAGTTAATGTTTCTTTAAGCTGTATAGACACAACAGATTTCTGGTAAGAGTCCAATGATGTTTTAGGTCCATGTTAGGATGAGTAGGCATATTTAGTTGACATGACTTAGATCCTGACTGAGCCTTTCTGTTTATAGCAAGAGCTTTCACATTGTTTTATTTCCAAAGATGAACACCCCAAAGGTATCAGAGAAAACCCCTGGGTATAGACTTTGGCACCAATAATATCTAGTGCCCAGAGGTAATTCAATAAAGTAATTGGTCCTAGATAATAAACGAACAGGGCCAAAAAACAATCTGTCCCCAAATGCAACTTTTGTATATCAAAAAAATATTAGTACAATTGAACCAATGAAAAGATTTGGTGAAAATTAAAGAGACAATAATTTAAACAGAAAGTGAATCACAGTACCCCTAATATTCTGAAGGCTTCTAAGGTGAAATATCTGTGGATCCTAGAGATCAATGGGCAGAGAAGGAGATTCAGCCAGAACCAGGGATACTAATTGTTTCTGATCATCTTTAGGAATTTCCTGTCAGGGAAAGTGTGATTTACACTAGTCTAGCCAAACTCACAGTATTTCTACTGGATCTGGTGACAAAATAGCCTTTCTGAAATTGTCCAATATACCTATATTAGCCTAGCACAGTGGCCTGTGAGCTCCTAAAATCATCACATAGCTTTCTCTCTGTTGCCTCAATTTATTTATCTTTTTACACATTAACCATAGTGTCCACCATCATGTGTCACTTGAGAAAAGGAACAAATAAAACATTTAGACTAATACCTTGCACAAAACGCATATTAGGCAGTGCTGTAATATACATTGTTCAGTCTTCACAGTAATGGTATGATTGAATCAGATTCTTTAAAAAAAAAAAACAGAAGCCTCAACATGATTCTTAGTGCTACTTAAACTTTCTGATTTCCACTTTAAATCTACTCTGCTTATAAAATATACTTTATGATTTCAAACTGATAAATGGACACTTAAAAAGAATGTGCATTCTGCACCATTAGGAGATATTTTACACATTTACTGATGACAGTCTCACATTTATGTTACTGGCTAAATTTTATTTACATATCCAGCTATGACTTTTAAAATTCTTTTTGTTTTATGCATTATATATTTTAAAGCTATGTTACTGGGTGTATATAAATTTAGCATTGCTGTGTCTTCCTATGTAACTACTTATCATGATGCAAAATAACTTTATATTTAAGCATACTTCTCAAGGGCAGAACCATGGAAGCCCAGGTCTGGATCAGATACCTCTTTGGACCAAAAGAGGAGGTCAACATGTATGTGGAAAGGGCAGGTTCACGTCTGCATTTGGAGAGGTCAGAACATGTGCCCCAACACTTGGAGGGGGCAGGCCTTATGACCCACTGTTAAGGGGGAATGCTTCCACCTCAATGCTTGGAGATAGTGGAGACTGTGCCCCAACATTTACAAAGAGCCTGAACACTACCCCAATGTTCAGAGACAGTGGGGATTGTGTCTTGGCATTTTTGCAGAGTCTGGACACCATCCCAATGGGAGAAAGTATGACCTGAATGATGCCTTGATTTTGAACTTCTCATAGACTAAAAACTGTGAGCCAATAAATTTCCATTATTTAAGTCAACCCATTACATGGTATTTGCTTTAGCAATGAGGAAACTAAAACACAAGTTAATCAGCATATGGTCACAAAAACCTGGAAATAAGGATGCTGACATGGACTATCATGGTGGGATGCAGGGCTGCTTAGAGATACCACATAAATTGGGGGAACCAAAGTAAAACTCCTATGCTCAGAAAAGACTTGATAAAGCCTTAGGTTTTCACCTCCAACCAATCTTTGGGTACTGTCCAAGCAGGAGGGGAAGGCTAAGTCAGACTTGTAGGTGGCCAAGCTAATTGTTGGAGTGCCCTATTTCACAGCCAATTTGCAAAGACTAAGAAAGTGTTTTTTGTTTTGTTTTCAGCTCTAGGGATTCTGTCAAATAACTGGCTGCATACTGAGAAAATGGAATGGAGACTTGTATGATCACACTTCACAAGATAGGAAATATTTGTCGTATCATTGGGTGAACACTGAGAAAATGAAATGGAGACTTAAAAGATCACCTGTGGCAAGATAAATTAGCTCTACAAAAATTGTATATTAAAGTCATGAAACAAATGGAAAACTTCATCCCCAAAACAAGCAACAACAGCAAATTCTGGGAATGAGGAAAATCTGATTTCCATTGTTATCACATTATACTGAAAATGTAAAATTTGTAGGGAAAAAGTTCAAGGCAAACAAAGGAACAGGAAGGTATGTTCTATTCAAAGGAAAAAAGAAATGGAAAGAAACTCTCCTTGAGAAAGCTAACACCCAGGACTACACAGATTTTAAATCAACTGCCTTAAATATGCTCTGAAATGAAAGATATGAAAAAAAACATGAATCAGGACTAAAATGTGTAAAATATAGATAATGTCAATATCAATAAAACAAAACAAAAAGATACAAAACCACCAAATAGAAATTCTGGAGCTGGAAAGGACTATAGCTAAAATTAAAAGTTCACTCATGTTTCAATAACAGTTTTGAGGAGGCAGGAAAAGAATTAGTGAATTTGAAGACAGGTCAATTGAAATTATCCAGTTGGAAAAACAGAAAGAAAGAAAAAAAGTAATAAAGAGAGACTAATGGGCTGTGGTACTGTTTTGAGCATAGCAGGGAGCATTGTAAAATGACAGCTTCCCACCAAACTGAGAGGGATACATCAGACCAAACAAAGATTTGGACAATTCCAGCTTTGCAAGCAAATAGTGTTTAATAGGGGCTTATGTGGGACCTCACCTTCAGTGGTCTGGAGGGGAGTCCCCTTTCTTAGACGGTCCGAGCCTGGTCATGGCCTAAATCCTCATCTGTGGTGGCAGGCAGAGAGAATGACATTTCCAAGGCTCAAGCTGCACTTGCCACAAAGCAAGAGGGGTATTTTATACTACATGTCTTGTGTTTGGATGGGAAGGTCATGTGAGAGTGAAGCATGATTAAAAAGTGCAGTGCTCAGGACAGATAATCAAGAACTGGACATTCACAGCATTTCTCAGCAGGGCAGAAACTACAGTTTCACAGTAACTATGTAAAATGAGCATTTACAATGTTTGTCATTAGGGCTGAAGTTAACATCTTTACAGTAATTATGTAAGGAACCTATTGATACAAAGGTGGTCAAGCAGTTCACATCAGGTTATTCTTAGAGTTTATTGGAGAAAAGTCTAAGCATACAAGTTTTACTTAGTCATGAGCTAACAAACTTTTTTTTTCTCAAAACTTGCTGTGTAACTATTAAAAAATGAAATGCTGACTGAAAGGGGAATTGGAAGGATTGTGGGAAAAATGCAAAGCCATACATGCTACAGGTAAATCATCTAGTGTACCAACATGTGAATTATGGGAAAGAAGAAAGAAATAGGCAGAAAGAATATCTGAAGAGTATAGCCGAAAACATCCTAAATTTGATAAAAGACACATTTATACCTTTGTGTTGATGTTCAGGAACTAGGTCTGTGAAAACGGTGCCGCAAATGAGAAAGAAACAAGAAATAGCCGGGGTCAGGGGACCCTCCATCCAAGGGGAGGAGAGCGCTGCCATAAAACATCGTGGCTTTTATTTAGCTTAAGAACAAAGAAAAAATTGTGCGCATGTGCAAAGGTAATAGATACGTGACAGGTTACATGTTACAAAAGTCAGCAAGTCTTCAGGGTTAATGGTTCAGTTCTCCTTACATTCCTGCGCTTAACAGACCATGTTAATCATTATCTGACATATACCAGATACACTCCTTGAAGTGCAGAATGCTTCTTCACCACGTTTGTACCAGCTTTTATGTTAGTGTCTTGAGACAAGTGATGCCTGTCCTACACATACCAAGACAGTCTGCTTTCTGTCACGAATCATGGCCTTTAATTGAACTCCTTCACCTATAAGAATACTTTTTTAAATGACATAAGCAAGGTCTCCTTGTTAATGAAGGAAATGACGGAAAAAACGCTTAATCATATTAATATCTCATAAAACTAAATTCCATATTCTAATTTATTTTTTTTTACCTTTAGCACTGATATAGTACATTCTTTGCCTTACCTACTCCCCTACTTTTTGCCTTGTAGTTGTGTGCAGGTGTTTGTTATGTTACCATTCTTGTTTTTGTGTGTGTGTGTGTAGGTAGGTATTTGGTATGTTTTCATTTGTGCTTGCTTGCATGCTGGTGTTCAGTGTCTTTCATTTTGCAAGAGGCTGGAGGCAGTCAGGGATGATGTACAATCTTAATCAGACCCAGCCATTTTCCATGGCACAAAGGATGCTTATTTGCACACCTTCCCTGCAGTGGAGGTATCCCTCTTATCTGACATGAAGAGAAGCATGCAGAGGTAATGAGCAGTTGGCTACCCTGGGTGAGATATTTTCCACTGCTTTTTGGACCCTTTCATGCAGTGTAAATAATACACCACTCACTTGCTGAAAGTCCCTGTAATGCCTGTGCTGTGTTCTCACAGTGTGCCACATAGCCACTGTCTCCTCAAAGGAAAGAGAGAATCTTGAAAGCAGTGAGACAGAACTCATCATATACAATAGAGCCTATAGCTCATCTGAAAACATAGAGTTCAGAAAAGGAGTGGAAGAACATAAATGACATACATATATGTTAGGTAGTTCTTG
>JAQZBX010102872.1:0-11119 GCA_029593785.1 Cabassous unicinctus | reverse complement strand
TTTGGTGAGGGAAGTAACTTATGCTTTATGGCCTGGTGACTGTGGGCTTCTACCCCAAATAAATACCTTTTATAAAAGCCAATAAATTTCTGGTATTTTGCATCAGCACCCTTTTGGCTGGCTAATATACCTACTTAACAATTCTTTACAATAAATTTACTTGGTTCAAATAACTGGTGTAGTTTCTGTCTGCTGACCCTAACTGAAATACTCTTTACTCTACCATCCATTTTTGCTCTCTTCTCCCCACTGATTTAGATTTCTAGGATGCTCAAGCAAATACCAAACAATGGATTGGCTTAAACAATGGGAATTTAATGTCTCATAGTTTTGAGGTTAGAAAAATCCAAATCAAGTTAAATAAAGGCACCATCAAGTTGATGCTTTCTATCAAAAGACAGGCATTCTGGGACTGGCTGCCAGCAATCCTTGGTCTTTAGCTTTCTGTCACATGGCAATGCCCGTGGTGGTCTATCCTGGCCTCTCACTTCTCTTCTGAGTTCCATTGATTTCAACTTCTGGCTGCTACCTCTGTGGCTTTCTCTCTCTATGTCTGAATTTCATACTGCTTATAAAGGTCTCCAGTAATAGGATTAAGCCCCATCCTGGTTCAGCTGGGCCACACCTTAACTGAAGTGACCTCATCAAAATATCCTATTTTAATGGGGTCACACCTACAGGAATGGACAAAATTTAAGAACATGTTTTTCTTTGGGATACATAAGTCAAAACCACCACACTCACTCACCTCTCAATTTGTCCAGTTGCAAGGCAATATGTGTGGGATTGCCCATGCCCCCTTATATGCATCCTACTCAGGGCAGCCTTAATTTCATTTGGAGGATGGGGTCCTTGGAAGGAAATTGGAGTTTAACTGGTGTCCTCTAAGCCTTTTTGGTCAAGTCCAAGATTTTGATTATTCTTAATTTGATATATATTATTTTTCACCAACATTCCAGAGGTATATTTTGTGGGAAATATACTGCATCCCATAAAAGGGTACAATTCAATGCTTTTTGACATATGCATACACCTGGGAAATCATTGATACAATGACGATACAGAACATTCCCATCACCCCTGAAAGTTTCCCCATGCCTTTTACAGTCCATCCCTCTCTCCACATTGGCCCAGGCAACCAACCACTGTTCTGCCTTCTGTCACTATCAATTAATTTGCCTTTTCTAGGATTTTAAATAAATGGAATCAGTTTATCTTTTGTGTCTGGTTCTTTCACTAAGCATACTTATTTTGAGATTCATCCCTGTTGTTGCTTTTATTAATAGTTCACTTATTTTTATTGCTGAGTAATAATCCATTATATAGATGTATCGTAGTTTATCCAATGTTGATGGATATTTTGATCATTTCCAGTTTGTGGTTATTATGCATAAAGCAATTAAGAACATTTGTGCATAAACCTTTGTGTATTACATACCTAGGAGTGAAAATATGTTAGTTTTAATTGAAATATGACATATACATAGGAAAGTGCACAAAGTAGACAAATTGGTAATTTCTTAAACTCACATATACCTATATAATTCCCACCCTGATAAAAATTTAGAATATTTCCAATACCCCAGAATGCCCTCCTGAACCTTTTCCAGTCAGTAACCACTCTTCCGACTTGTCTCCATTGATCAGTTTTGCTTGTTTTTGAACATCATATAAATGAAATTATACAAACCGTATTCATGCTTTTTGCCTGGCTTCTCTAGCTCAACATCATGCTTGTGAGATTTATCTTCAAATGAGTGAGGCAGACTATAATAAGATAAAACAGTGTACTGTTTTATCTGTACTGTTAACAGTACATTAGAGAGTGATAAATAGGGGGTAGTGAAAAGTGATAGACTTCTGGTAGAACCAACAGAATGTACTTCTGGATCAGTTTTTGAGTGTGAGAGGAAGGGAGAAGACAAGCATGACACAAAGTTTTGTGGCCTGAGCAACTGGACAAATGTAGTTGCCTTAACTGGGATGGGGAAGTGTAGGAGGTCCTGGCTCAGGAAGACTATTAAAACCTAATTTTTTGATACATTACAGTTTAGATGGCTTTTAGACATCCAGATGGAGATGCCAAGTAGGTAGTTGGATATACATGTTGTTCAAGGAAGAGGTCAAGATTGGCGATACACATTTGGAAATCATCATTGAATGAATAATTTTCCATCATGAAACTAGATCACCCAAGGAGTGGATTATAAAGAAAGAATATAAAAACACTGCTCCACTTACACAGTTGTTTGTGGTGGTTGGGATGGTGGCGGTGGCAGTGTGTGTGTGTGTGTGTGTGTGTGTGTGTGGTTTAGGTTGAATTAATTTAAGATCTTTATTGAGTGCCTACTATGTGACAGATGCTGTCCTAAAGATTTTACATCTCTTAACTCATTTAGTTACCTAAGAAGTGATGATATTATTTTCTCCATTTTTAGGATGATACTGAAAAAGTTTAACATTTGCCCAAAGTCATACTGTAAGTAACTGATAAAACTGATTTTGCAACCAAGTATCTGACTCCTGAACCAATGTTCTTAATCCATATTCTACGTCTCATTATCTAATATAAACATATACAGCCCATTGGTCATTCTAACAGATAATAAACACTTAATAAATGCCTCCACTCCCACACAAGGCATGTGGCCTTGGACAAGAATTTATTTGACCATAGTTCTGAGATGCTCAGTTTCCAATGGGTATGTTAATAATAATCACTCTTCTACTCAACTAACAGAGCCTAATAAGGGCCAAAGGAGACAGTGTCTGAAGAAGAAGATTGTAGATAGTTCTATACTTGTCAGAGAGTATTATCACTATCACTTCAAAATGAGTTTGGGTTTTGTAAATATGATAGAATCAGATCAAACGAGTTCTGTTCATGGACAGTACACTCCAGTACACAGAAGTGTTGCAAGTTAGAAACACATTCTTCTTTTTGTGAAATGTTTGACCTTGACAAAGGACTAGCATTTCAACAAATGACTGCTCATGAACTAGAACATAAACTGAAGTATTTATATGCAGAAATAAAAGTCAAGTCACAAAATCTCCACAATGGTAAGAAGTTTTTGTAAACAAGACTTTAAATTTTTTTTCAGTTTTACTATTTGATTGTCTTACACTTCGGTTCTCTTTTTAATTTATGAAATACTGTAAAAACATTTTTGTTGGGTGATAAGTATTTGCTTTCACATTTCTTGATTTTAATGTTAGAAAATATTCCTATATTCCTTCCCATAGCTGAATGGAATTTGATCCAGTTTTCCAACTCCCCAGTCTGTGTTTTTAAAGAAGAAATAGGTTGACAAAGTGTGGGATTTAAAGTCAGAAGACTAGCTTTAAGTTCTGAGACACTGGCAAAACCTTCAAATGGCAAGTTTTTAAAATGTTTGGCCTAAAACAATTTTTTTCAGTCTTCAGAGTAGCTATGTACAGATATGCCAGACCTGAGCCACAGGCAGGAAATCTCTTTGGTTTTGTATTTCTTCACTGACACCAATCGGTAGAGTTTTGTCAGGAACCTTCCACTTAAAACAATACAAGACAGCAGATACAGAACTACAATCAACTAAACATCCTCTGTCCCCTAATTATATGCTCATGTGCCCCATACACTAAGGAGACATAAAATAAATAAGAGTTGTGGTCCTTGCTCTCTAGCAGCCACAATCTAGTGATCAAAAAAATACATATGAATAAATAATTTTAAACAATTACACACAAATATTTTAATTAATTGTTTTTGAAATGACTGTGATATAGTCACATACCATACAATCTATACAAAGTATACAATCAATGACTTTTATTATAATCACAGTGTTGTGAATATCTCAATAAAACTGCTTTTTAAAAAAAGAATATAAATACACACACAAAATAAATAAATAAAATGACTATGGTTTACATTTTTAAAATGTATTAAGAAACTGAACATGAAGAAAATGTATTATAGAATCATGGAGGCTCATTGGAGGTTGCTGCATTGTTTCATTTCCTACCAAACAATTTATTAGTTTCTGCAGCCATAACTATTAGATGATCTTTGTCAGGCATTTCACTTCTTTTTGACTCAGTTTCCTCATATATCCAAAGGATATCACACTCTTCATTTTTTACGCAATTCATAGGATGATAATGTTGGAAAACATTAAGAAATAGTGTCCTATTTTCTCATTGCAGACATATTAGAGGTTTTCTTGTTAAATTACATATTAAAGACAATTATACCTATGATAATTTAAAAATGGTACAGTGAGTTAACTTATCTTTGTAGCCTAAACTTAAAGCAGACAAAAATAAAAATCTTACAGCAAGGTTTCTCACAGAATTGTGAATGAAGCTTACAGGTTTTTAAACATTTCACCGAGCATTTTTTATATACCAAGAGTGGGAGGTTGAGAAATAAATCAGTAAAGTGCTTCTAGCAAGGAAATAAAGGCCATTTGTTTAGAATTAAGTTTTTGAAAAATCAGGTCAAAATTTGTTAACTCTGTTGCTGCCAAGAGCATATGAACATTCATTTTTTCTTGTGTTAATTGGACAGCAAGCAAGGATTTCTTTCACCAATTCCTATGTGAAAGATGTGGAAGGAATTCTTCCATCTAATTCAATCTATGAAAAGAGATCCAGGAAACGTTGTCAAATAAATAAATAAGTAAATAAACAAATCAATCAGTGGTTAAAAAGAGAGACATCTTAATACTGAAAATAGTCCTGCTCTTTTAAGAGGGGATGATCTATAATTATTACTGTATTTGCCAAGTATTTTTCTTTTCTAACATTGAAGTAATGGGATTCTAGACATTTGCTTTGATGTAGTTACCTGAGGGACAAATTATCAAAAAGAACTTGGAGATATGAGTGAGCACAAAGCCTGTCAATATTCTCAGTTCTACACAAAAGCTGAAAACTAGAGTATTCCTAAAAAAGAAGCAGGAATTTTTCTGATGTTTAATAAGTAGCTCCAGCTGAACAGAATGAGATGAGAAGTCTGTGATGGATGCAGCTGAGAAACAACAAGAAACCAATAGGGCCCTTGGAAGGGTGAGGGGAAGGGCTCACCATTAAGGGCCCCTCGAATAACTAGGCCCAGACCCAAGGTAAACAGATAGTTAGAACCTGACCCAACAGCCTACTGGTGAATATTGTTCAGACAGACTAGTATGTGAGGATTAAAGACATTGAAAGGGTTAAAGACTCGGGCAGCGACCCAACTGCTAGATCAGCTATTAGCTCATAAAGTCCTTGGCCCAGCACACATACTCCTTGGGTACAGCAGAAATGATTCTGGGGAGTTGCATTTTGTGTTCTTTCTGTGCAACATTTGAGTGATACATTTAAATGAACGACCCCCGGCAGGGAGGAGTGGCACCAATAAAAGCCCTGTTGCAGCGTGCAGCTGCCCCCATTCAATTGCAGGTCACTATGAGGGATCCAGTGTTAAAACCGCCAAGTGCAGGGAAGGTGAATACTGCTGCCAGCACCCTCCATAATTCACAGAGGAGAAACAGTCTCTGTGTCATGGCCCTGGACTTTAAAATCTCCCCATGTTCGATGGGTAGCTCTGGTGGCACCCTGGGGTGATGGGGCACAGCGTCAATTAACTGTAACCCCCTGGATTACTGATGTATGCCCACTGAAGTTTACGGTGACTGTGCCTGCCACCGTGGCCACCATACTGAAAGGAGTTCTGCTAACAGCTTGCTGACTTGGGCCCATACCTATGCTCAAGTATACAATGTGTCCCTCTGCTGGGTGTGCACTGAACTGCCGGCCAGTTAAGCCGATGGTTTGGCCTGGAGTATCGCCCCTGCAACACAGAACAATTGAACGTCGTTGGAGATGGCTGACTGAATGACAGCAGAATGGGAAGCAGTTCGGCGGCATGTTGAGAGACTTCTCCACCGGGACATGAATCCACGTCCTCTGTGGTTTGGCTATGCCTTGTATAATGGATGGGGCTGGCTCCCTGCTGAACATGTTGAACTGCCCCAAAGTGTATAGAACAAAAAGGGGATCCCAAAAGACTAGCGGGGGAGGTACCTCCGAATTTGTGCAACACTACCCAAGTAGTGGTGGGTGGTTCCCGCTGGTAGAATGGCCAGACGTACCTCGGAACCAAACCCACTGACTGGTTGCCAGCTTGGTACCTGTGGGTCTGTGGGCCCCATGGGTGGCCATACTTCTCAGCCAATTGGAGTGGGAATAGTACTGGGGGGACACCCCTTCATTCCAGGTCACATTGTTTCCACTGTAGATCAGAAACCCCAAAATTGGGACACAGTATATATATCATAGATGGCACTGGACCAAATGGACACCCTGGTGGTTTTACCCATTAGCTATTCTCCTTCCTAGGGGAGGGGCCATCAAAGTTGAATTAGATGTAGAAGCCTTAGCACGTCACACTGCCGAAGCCCTGAATGCTTCAGAATATGCAATTGCCCAGTTAACAGAAGAAACTGATCAAATCCGCCGTGTTGTGTTACAAAACCGCAAGGCCGTAGATTTGTTTACTGCAGCATAAGGGGGCACATGTGCATTAGTACATACTGAATGTTGCGTATATATTTCTGATAATAAAAAATCCATTCAAGGAGCCCTGCAAGAAATGAACCATAAAATACAAAATATCCAGAAATCACAGGTAGACCCTCTACGAGACTGGTGGGAGTCCCTAGGTACTTGGAAATGGGCTCTTGGGGGATCCTTAAATGGCTTAGAGCGCATACTTCTATGTTGTTGCTTTCTATATTGCTGTTGTGGTGTTTGGTTGCAATGTACCCCCACAGCTTCTAAGACCATTGCCCTCGGGGGTGGAATGTGTGAGGGTTAAAGACACCGTAAGGGTTAAAGACTTGGGCAGTGGCCCAATGCCCGGCAGCAGCTCAACTGCTAGATCAGCTATTAGTTCACAAAGTCCTTGGCCCAGCACACATACTCCCTGGGCACAGCAGAAATGATTCCGGGGAGCTGCATTTTGTGTTCCTTCTGTGCAACATTTGAGTGATAACAGCAGTGAATGAATAACCCTACAAATAAAGAACAGCCATGCTTGCTTGCCTGTTTGTCTGGAGTAGACTTTGGCTCTGCCAGTATGAGCAAACTTCCCTCTCCGTCTAAGTTTTTCTTCTACCCACCTCCCTTGAGGGCTCCCAAGGTGGACACAGTGCACAACTGGCTAGGATGGGAAGAGCAGACCAGAGGTGAGGACAGGGCTTCAGGATGCATCTTGGCTCAAGGAAGGGACAGGAAATACTACACGGTAGGGCTGAAGCTCAAGACAACTGTGTGTGAGGATGAGCGGAGAGCCCTGTTCCAACAGCCCTCACGGGGGCAAGTGAACCTTGTAGGAGGAAGTTTAACAAGGCCAGAGCCAGATCATTTCACTCCAGGATCTAAACCCAACGTTCCTTCTAGAAGTTTGTGGGGGAATTAAAATGTTCCCCGAGGGGCCAGGCATGGTGGTAGCCTAGAAAGGGGGGGAATCCTAGATAGACCCCAATCTCCAAAAGCATACTTGACAATTCCTCTCAGGACCTCAAAGAAACTTCAAACTCAACATTTCAGAAGCAAAAACGTGATCTTGTCCTGAAAACCTGTTCCTTCAACTTTCATTGCTCCCTAGATCAGCAAAAGCCATCCCTATTCCTCATAACCAAAAAGCTAGGCTACATCCCTGTTCCCCTCTCCCCTCAGTAATACTATTACTATTCTTCCTAGATTCTCAGTCCCATGAGCGCAAGGTGAGGGTCTCTTTTGCTCACCATTGGATCCCTAGTTCTCAGAAGAGAGCAAACAGGCTAAGTATTGTTGAAAACTATATGAATGAATAGGACAGAGCAAAACAGTCAGAGAGTTGGGGACATCTGAGCATGCTGTCCTTCTGCTTCTGGTCTCCCTTACACATGACTAGGAATAATTTTAAAATTATTTTGTCACAAATTGCTCCCCTATGCCAGAAAATCCTCTGTGAATGTTCTAAGACTGCAACAGGGTGAGGTCCCTGGTATAATTCAATCAGAAGACAAGGCTTTGTGCACTATAATTCCAGCATCTTTAGATCTTATTGATGAAATTAGAACTTTTTCCAGTAATGTAAGTGCAATTATAATGGTGTGTCATTTTTGAGGTGTGTAAAATATAAAAATTTTGAAACATAGGACAATGGAGGAAAATTCTCATAACAGTGTTTATCATTTTAGGCTAGAAATGAAAAAGAAAAGATATTTTCAAGGTCTTATTAATGAAATAATCTAGTAGAATTCATTGTTAGAAAAAGAATTTTTAATCAGATGAATATCTACATATATTTTGGAGATGATACACTCAAAGATTTCCGTATTAATATCTATTAAAATAACTAGAAAAAGTGAGGAATCCTATGTTCTGGCTGCTTTAATTCACCTCTATTTACATGTTTCAGAGCCAAGTTCCTTTACTCCTTCTACCCAAATTCTCAGATTTAATCTATAATTTCAAACAATTCACAATATTTATAATATGCATCCATACTTCAAACAATTCACAATATTTATAATATGCATCCATACTACTTGAATTCTAAAGCCAATGCTCATTTGTTTACTTGATGAAGTCTGCTCTTGTTAGGTGTTTTAAGAAATTCCAGAAGATTTTATTTTAAAACACCAAAATTAACTACTGAAAATAGACAAACTTCTACATGAAAAATATATATACACACACATACATGCTCACATCTTCACAGTTTTAATATATCACTAATGATGCTAACATAACTCATTTACTGTGTCTTACTATGTGCCAATTCCTGTAACAAGCACTTCATGGACATTATCTTCTACTACCAGTTACAACTTTGTCAAGCAGGTTCTATTTTTGTTTTCATTTTATCATCTTTTTCATAATTCTGATATGGGTACTATATTTAAAGAATATTAAAAGAATATTAAAAGAATATTAAATATATTCGGAATTTAAAGGAGTAAACGAATTGCCCAATGTCATATCCATAAAGGGTAATAACCTTGGCTAAACAAAACATTAGTCTAAATGGAACAATTAATACATGAACAAAACAAATTGTTGATTGTTGATTGGTTTTAGTAGCATTGCCGATGATTCAGCTTTACCATACACACACATGCACGGCAACCTAAAATACCAAGGACTGACAGAAGGAAATAACTACAGAACAGCAAGATGCATATTAACACATCATCCTTCCATGTCCAATAAGGATTTCCTCTTATCACACACATATAATTATAATTCCAAAGCTCAAAAAATAACACTGTAGAAAATATCAATTAAGAGTTTGTTGCAAATAAAGGGTGATTTGGTCTCCTGGAAATGATTAGAGTTGCTTACAGTGCAATGATGGTTCCTAGTGGCTAAGTTTCAAGGGAAGAAACTTTCAAGTTCAACATGAATAGATACAATCATCAGACCATTGGCTGTTAGTCGCCACTCATGAAAACCTTTGTCCTGTTTGTGTTTCTATTACAAGAGTTTCAGTTAAGTTCTTAAATGGTCTCATGTTGGGAAATTTTGTCTTTCCTGATTTAGCAAGAAACTCCTTTTAGGGGAAAAATTTGCAAGGTAATTACCACGGAGTGGTCGCATTATTTCAATATTTGTCAGAGACTATCTTTTATCCCGTGGAAAGTATGTGTCCTCACTCCAATCTGCTTCTCTGTGCCAGCCAGCATCCTTCTTTCCTCTAAGCATCACAAAGCACTTTGCCAGAAGTAATTCTGTTAGATCTACTCTATAGAACTAAGACACTGGTCAAGTTAATGCCAAAGCTAGACTGGCAATGTGCAAGAATGTTACAATACAATCTGCATTTCTTCATTCAAATCATTAGTTAAGCAATCATATTTCTCATTTTACAATTCCCTTTTGGGGCTTGTGACGTGTACTTCAAAATCCCTAAGCAGTATTAGAATATTCTCCTCTTGACCTAGAAAGGGGAAACTATCAGAGACGTTCTGCTAAATTAACTCCCAAAAAAGAACTGTTTGGGTACATTATTCAACAACATTTCTATTTGTTTTCATTAAGAAAAAGGTGGGAAAATGAAAACACCAAGTTTTACCTTTGTCTGGTGCTTCTATAGTCAGAACTCATTCCTAGTATTGGGCTTGGTTGCCAAACATTGGATTCTAGATATGGTGTACTTTGCCATTCACACTGTCAACCTGCTAAGGAGCCATAGATAGGGCCCCTCCACGGCTGAGTTTATTCACCTTTGAAATGGTTCATAGCAGAAAGCCGACACTAACTCGTTTATAGCAGCTGCACAGTCACTGGTCCAAGTTTTTAAAAAACAAACAATAGACCCTTAATGTAATAAAATGGAAACGGTAACTGCCAGTACTGGCTCTGTAGTTTATTCTATGGCAGTCTAATAAGAATAATTTGATATTCTATAAGAGTGGGTGACAAGGAAAAAAAGGTGAACTTTTCTATGTTGGACTCACTGAATTAACTATATTGGCTGTTCTTTAAAAATCCTACATTCAGTATATTGCTTTCTAATCAATTTTCAGAAAAATGCTCAAAAAACTCCAGACTCCCTTTTTTTCCAATATATCTGTAGAGATACTTGTGTGGGGGTGAAGCATCTTTTCAGGGGAAGTAACTAAAACAACAGCATTTACTTGGGTCCTTTTTTATTGATAACTACTAGAACTATTATTTTATCCAAACAACAGTCCATCTAACTTAAAATAAATCTAGATAACAAGTTTCCTACACAGGCTACAGAAAGTAGTTTATTCCACAAAGATCAATGGGATCAGTTCCATTTGTCATGCTCTGCAGTAGTTAACAAAAGTGTAGATAACACGCTTATTACTTTAATCACTAGAATGTTTTTTTAAATTTATCATTTCAACTACTTTGTTATAACAAAGCCCTGACTTAAAATGCAGCAGTGAGCTTCCCTTCTTATTAAAAGGCTACCTGCTTTTCTGACAGTTCTGAGCAATGCTTCTTTTGGCTTTATTTACCTTGCTCTAAAATGAAGTGTCAATTCATTTTTCATAAATAAACTGAAGAGTCTTTGCAGCAGATATTTTTTTCCTTTTAAGTAAATTTAAACGAAGCTTGGAGGTATATACAC
>JAQZBX010102871.1:0-11111 GCA_029593785.1 Cabassous unicinctus | reverse complement strand
GATGAACTTCCTCAGCTTTTGTTTATCTGAGAATGCCTTAATTTAACCCTCCTATTTTAAGGGAAGCCTCACCAAATATAAAATTCTTGGTTGGCATTTATTTTCTTTCTGCCCTTTAAATATTTCATCTCACTCCCTTCTTGCCCACTTGGTTTCTGATGAGAAATCAGCACTTAATCTATTTGGGACTCCCTCATACATAACAAATTGCTTTTCTCTTGCAACTTTCAGAAATCTCTTCTTGTCATTTTCATTTTATAATTTGATTAGTATGTGACAGGACATATTTTTCTTCAAGTTTATCCTGTTTAGTGTTTTCTGGGCCTCCAGGATGTGCATATTTATGATTTTTGCTAAGTTTGGTGAGTTTTATGTCATTATTTCTTTGAATATTCCTTTTGTCCCTCTCTCTCTTCTTCTTCTGGGACTCCAATATATTTATCAGTATGCTTCATGGTGTCCCAGCAAACTCTTAGGTCATTTTTGCTTTTATAACTGTTTTTTTTTTTTCTTCTTCTTCTTTCTGCCTCTCTGCGTGAATCATTTCAATTGTCTTGCCTTCGAGTTTGCTGATTCTTAATTCTGCCATCTGTGGTTGAAACCCTCCTGTCAATTTATAATTCAGTTATTGTGGTCATCATCTCCAGTAGTTCTGTTTGGTTCCATTTAAAAAGTTCTATATTTTTATTAAGATTATAATATTGTTAATTAATTCATAGCTTTCCTGATATCCTTTAATTCTTTCTCTGTATTTTCTCTCATCTCTTTTAGCATATTGGTGAACATTTTTAAAAGAATCTTCATCTGGTATGTCCACAGTATGGTCTTCTTTGTTGGTCTTTTTTGGATTTTTCCTCTCTTCCCTGGGTTGGGCTATCATTTCCTGTTTCTTTGTTCAGTTTTGTAATCTTTTGTTGTGCACTGTACATTTTATTAATTTAATATATTAATTCTGGGATTTATTTCCTGGGATGTCTCTTCTTTGAGTTTGTAACCAGCTGGTGCTTTGAGAGAGATTCTTGGGTGTCATGAGCTAACAAAACCAGCAAATCTAAGCAAAAACATATTTCACTCTCTTTGCAAATGGCTTTGCTTGGGCTGGTGCTGTCTCCATCAGAGTTCAGTCTTCCTATCAGGAACATCAGCAGAAGGCAAATGGAAAGTACAGTATCCTTCCTGTCTTTTATGTTTCTTTTTCATGTCTTGGGTTTGTACCTACTAGTGGCCTTAGGAGTTCCCTTATTTACAGGAATATAAATGCTCCCTCTACTTCCCAGAAGACAGGCCCTCTCCCTCTCCCAGGTGTTCCACCCCTCTATAAAGCAGATATGCCTTTACCCCATGCCGTCTGCCTCAGTTGTTTTGTTCACTCCTTTTATTGACTTAAGCTGCTTTGGCCTGGAGGAATAATTCTGGGAGAATGGTATGCCTAAGAAGAGTTTCCCTATGTCAGGTGTTCTTAATAAGGGGTCCTTGAGCTTGAAGTGAAATTAAAAAAAAAAAAAAACATTATTCTTGTGGGGACATTTTGGTGTGGGTATGATATATTTATTAAATAATACACAGTATAGTGTGGGCTTAGTAAGTGGTCCATGGTTTTCATCTGACTGGCAAAGGGGTCCATGGAACAAAAATGTTTAAGAACCACTGCCCTAGGCAGTCTTTCCCAGTTGGCACAAGGCTGGAGTCCCACAAAGGGAGCACCAGCAGGCTCCAATCTGCCCTGGAGAGGGGATGAGGGATAGTCCAGGAAGAGCACCAGGAGCCTCTTCCATGGCTCCCCAAAGCTGCACCTCTTGACCTGACCAGCAAATACAGCTTTTCAGCTGTCTTCTGAAGCTCTGAGGAAGCATACTGTCTTTAAGTATCCTCTGCCACATTTGTTTGGGGTGGGTTGGTACAATAGCCACCCTCAGAGCCATTCTCCAGTGATCCAAAGTAGTTAATCAAAAGCCCTGTTCAGCAATCATCCCATATCCAGCACGGATCTTAGGGAAGTAGATTTTTACATCCCTTTCTGGCACTAGTAAGTTACACCAAAGCATGGATCTCTCTGCTGCCTGCTGTTAGAGTGGGAACGTGCAATGGTAAGCAATGCCTGGAAAGAGCAATTTACTGGTATTTACTGTAATTTACCAGTCTCTTCCTCCTGTTCTTCTGTGGTTGCTGTACAGTGTTCTTCTAAACTTTGGCTGGAGATTCAAAATAGGTGATTCAGACAGTTCCTGCCTATTTAGTAGTAGTTATGATGGACAGACTGATTCCTGAGGCTTCCTAATATGCCAGCTTCCCACAATCCCTCTGATTGTGAATGAATCTGAGGATTGGCTTCTCCCTTTCTGAAGCAAATGTTGTTGGAAATTTGATAGATTAAATCTGTAGATTGCTTTGTGCAGTATTGCCCTCTTTTTTTCAGTTTTATATGTGTATGTATATATATATATTTAAAAGATATTTAGATTATATAAATGTTACATAAAAATATAGGGGATTCCCATATGCCCCTTTTCCTACATCTCCCACATTTCCCCACACTAACAACTTCCTTCACTAATGTGGTACATTCGTTACAATTGATGAAAACATTTTGGAGCATTGCTACAAAGCATGGGTTATATTTTACATTGTAGTTAATACTCTCTCACGCACATTTTTGTACGTTATGGCAAGATACGTAATGGCATGTATCTGTTGTTGCAATGTCATTCAGGACAATTCCCAACTCCCCAAAATCCCCCACATTTCATCTGTTTTTCCCTCTCCCTGACTGCAAAACTTCCAGTGGCCACTGCCTCCACATCAATGACATAATTTCTTCCATTGATAGAATCACAATAAGTCTTTAGTAGAATACCAGTAAGTCTACTTTAGCCCATCATTCATTCCCCAATCCTGAGGATTCTGGAATGGTGATGCCCACTCCCCCTCCAATTGAGAGGAGGTTTCAATTCCATGGGGCAGCATGGGACATGACTCCCGGGGAGACTTACAAGTATTTTGTCCCTTTTCAATTAAGGCGTACTTTAATATTTACTTGAATTTTTAATCCTATCATGTTTATGTGACTTCTTAATTCTTTCTGAATATATTTTCCATATATTTTCCTTGTGGTTACAATTGTTAAAATATATCATTCTAAATATATAACAATTATGTTTGGTTTGATATCAACTTAAATTCCATAGCATGCATATAAAATTTTCGTACATCTCTCTGTCCTCCACTTTTATTTTGTACTTGTTACCACTTATATATTTCTATACATTGTACTCCACCACAATAGATTTATAATTACTTATAATCCGTTTGCATTTTAGCACCTAGAGGAATTAAGAAGTGGGGTTATGTACCACACAATATACCACACTAATACTGGTATTTATAATTATGCAAATGGTAATCTTTACTGCAATTCTTTTTTTTATGGTGCTTTGAAGCACTGTCTAGTGTCCTTTCCTTTGAATCAGATGAACTACCTTTATTATAGCTTATAGAGCAGGTCTAATGGTGATGAACTCCACCAGCTTTTGTTTATCTGAGAATGTCTTAATTGCTCCTTCATTTCTGAAAATCTTGCTGGATATAAAAATTCTTGGCCTACAGGTATTTTCTCTCAGTACTTTAAGTATTTCAACACCCTGCCATAGTGTCTCCATGGCTTCAAATGAGAAATCATCATGCAATCTAATTGTGACACCCTTGTACTTACTTTATTGTTTTTCTTTTGCATCATTCAGAACTCTCCTTATCCTTTGCATTTGGTAGTGTGATCAACATATGAAAGTGTGTATTTTTCTTCATGTTCATTCTATTTGGTATTCTTTGGGCTACTTGTGTATGCATATTCATGTCTTTTGCTAGGTTTGGGGAAATTCTCTGTCGTTATTTGTTTGAATAGTCCTCCTGCCACTATCTCTCTTCTCCTTTTGGGACTCCCATAGTGTGTATATTGGTACACTTGCTGTCTCTGAGGTAGCTTAGGCTATTTTTACTTTTAATAAAAAATTCTTTTTATTCTTCATTTCTCAACTTGACTCATTTCAAGAGTCTTCGAATTTACTAAATCTTTCTCCTGTCAGCAACAATCTGCTCTTTTTATTTTTATCTTTAATTTTAATTTTTAAAAAGATATTTAGATTATATAAATTTTACATAAAAAATATAGGGGATTCCAAAATGCCCTGTCCCCACGCTGCCCACATTTACCACCATTAACAACATCCTTCATTAGTGTGGTACATTCATTGCAATTGATGAACACAGTTTGGTGCATTGCCACTAAGCATGGATTTTAGTTTACATTGTAGTTTACACTCTCTCCCACACAATTTGGTAGGTTATGGCAAGATATATAATGGCCTGTACCTGCCATTGTAATATCATTCAGGACAATTCCCCAGTCCCCAAGATGCCCCCACATCACACTTGTTTTCCCTCTCCCTGACCTCAGAACCTCCAGTGGCCACTGCCTCCAAATAAATGATATAAATTCTTACATTGCTAGAATCACAGTAAGTCTATAGTAAATACCCGTAAATCCACTCTAGTCCATAGTTCATTCCCCAATCCTGAGGATTCTGGGATGGTGATGTTAACTCCATGTTTAATTGAGAAGGGGCTTCAATCTCATATGGCTGATGGATGGGACTCCCTTGCTTGCAGTTATAGGCTCTCTTGCTTCCTTGGTATAGTAGTTGTCCATCATCACCTCCTTATTAGTTGCACCAGGTTAGGCCAATGAACTGGAGAGTAGGTGTTACAACTCAGTTGAGGCTCAGGCCCCAGCTGCCACAAAGGCAGCTCAAAGATTCAACTCTTTTGGATGTACACTTACCAATTCCAGCACCAACTATAGGTTCAAATAGAAGGGACCAAACAGCCATGTGTAGGGAAATCACAACTGAGTCCAACTCTGTCACACTGGGAAGCACAAACCCCAAAGTAGGCCCCACTGGCAAGGCACCAAATTCATGAGCTATCTGCTCTGACCATAGTGCCTAGGTGTCTCCAGAGCCCTCAGGAGCCCTGCTATTTGGGGTAGTGTCTAATTTGGCAGTCAATGAGATCATGCTGAGACATGCATAACTGTAACCTCTGGAATGACCTTCCGACTCACTTTGAAGTCTCTTAGCCGTATAAACTCATTTGTCTTCACCTTTTCCCCCCTTGGATCAAGGCCTTTTTCCAGTTGCATTGCTAGTTGGTACATGGTAGTAATCCCTCAGTACAAGGGAGGCTCATTCCTGGAAGTCATGTCCCATGCTGGGGGGTGGGGGGTGGAATTTATTCCATTTTTATGCTGATTTGGCTTAGAGAGAGGCCACATTTGAGCAACAAGGAGGCTCTCAGGAGGTAACACTTAGGCACCCTATAATACTATGCTGTTTCAATTTCAAGAATAAAGGTTCATAAGCACAGTCATCAATATCAAGGGCCATAAATAGATCATCCTCCTTCACTAGCCATTACCTTTGTACTGCTCTTGAAACTCTTATTAGAATATGTTATTTCAGTTATTTTGGTCTTCAACTCCAGTAGTCCTGTTTGGTTCTTTGCTACTATTTCAGTCTTCTTACTAAGATATTCATGTTCATTCATTGTTTCCTGGTATTCTTTTGTTCTTTCATTTTCCTTCATCTCCTTGAGCATTTTTAAGATCATTTTTTGAAGACTTTGTTTGGTATGCCCACATTCTTGTCTTCTTCATTGTTTTTTTAATGGATTTTTTATCCACTTCCTTTGAATTGGCTATCATTTCCTTTTTCTTTGTTTTGTACTTTTTTGTTGCAGACTGTATATTTAATTATTTAAATGTTAACTCTGGGATTTATTCTCTAAGATGTCCGTTTCTTGATTTTGTAACCAACCCAAGACAAAACAGATTTTCCTGAGCTTCAGCCCTCCTGTTAGGAAAGCCTGCTAAAAGCAAATGAAATGTGCTGTGTTTTCCTATCTTTCCAGACCTCTTTCTTTCCTGGACTTTTGCTTGTTAGTTGTTTCAGATTTCCCTGTTTACAGGAATTTGGTTGTCCCTTCTATTTCCCAGAAGACAGACCTCCCCCTCCTGGGTGTTTGAAGATGGTAGGGTTTTTCCCCAGCTGTCTGCATCTGTAGTTTCTTACACTCCTTTCATTGTCTCAAGGTGCCTTTACCTAGAGGGCAAATTCTGGGAGGTGGTCCATGCTTGAGAAGGCTTTCCAAAGCCAGTCTTTCCCAGCCATTACAGGACCAGGGACCAATGAAGGGGACATAACCTGACTCCAAAGTGCCCTCTGAGGGAATAAAGAAGGTCAACAAGAACTTCTCTGATAGCTTTGCAATGCTTAGCTATCCTTACCAGGCCAGCAAATGTAACCCTTCAGCTAACTATCCTCCACAGCCTTGAGGTAGCCCAACACACTTTATTCTCCATTTTTGCCCCTTTGGTTGGAGAAAAAAATGCTGCTATCACATTTGTCTAGACAGGATGAAATAATGGCTACCTTCAGAGCCAAGTCCACAACAATCTGAATTCACTAATCAAAAAACTGTCATCAGTAATCAGTCATGTCCATCCTTGTTCTTGAGGAAGAGGATCTTAATGTCCCTTTCTTTCAACAGAACGTTTGCCAGGAGCTTGACGCCAAAGTTGTTTCCTGTGTGAGTGGAGAGAACAATTCACTGTTCTTTAGCATAATTTATCCGTCTCTTCCTCCTGCTCTTGTTTGGATTCCACACAATGTCTTCGTGGCCTCTAGAGTTTCAAAATAGTAGTTTCAAATGTTTCCTCCCTGATTAATAGTTGTTTTGGTGGAAGAAATGGAGGTCCCTATGCAACCATCTTCCCAAAATCCTCTCTTATTTTGCTTTTTGCTATCAACAGGATAACTATTAGTAGCTTTCAAACTTCCAATTTACATTCATCTAAATTTCAAGTTTCAAATTTACATAATTTCAAAATGTTGTTCATTACTGTTCTTTGAACATGGAATTTTCTATTCCAATATTCTCCACTCATAAAATTATTTTCAGCTTACACAATTCCAATCATTAAAATATCTCTCTTCAATACAGGGAATCTTCCATGAATATGTCTTCCATATTTTCAGAAATATTGTTTTTGTCTCATATATTTCATTATATGACTCATGAAAGTTGATTAGTTATTTGAATTTTTACCTCCCTTCCTCTTGCCAACTTCTCAAACAATAGATGGTAGATTACTTTGAGATCAAGTACCATTTTTCCTTTTTTAAAATAGAAAATATATAACACCATGAATCTTGTGGTGAATGATTGACTGTAGTTAATAGAACAAATATGAGAACATTCTAACATAAACTAAAACAAATATATTATGCAAGGTGATAATAATAGGATGGGTTTGGGAAAAATTACACCAATGTAAGATATAAACTGTAGTTAGTAGTAATATTTTGATGATTGTCTTTCATCATCTGTAACAAATGTTCCACAACAATGCAGGATATTGGTGGTGGGGTGATTTATGGGAGTTCTGTAAGTATGCATTTTTGTTTTGTAAGTTCAGCAGATTTTATTATACACTTATTGCTTATGTATGTTCACATATGCATGATATATTTAATAAAAAACTTTAAATGAAAAAAGTAATAGACTGCCTTGCTGAAGTAGGAAACTGAAAAATAATAAACAAGTGAATAAATAATTGCACTTTCCCTTTAATTCCTAATCCCTAGTTCAACCTCAAGTAGAAATTTAAAAGGTAAACTGAAGGGAGCAGGAGCTAACATCAGAGCTGCTCTCCACCGTGACTTCCTAAATTCCAGACTGTATGAGTTGTGAAAGATGATTGTGAGGATCTGCTGGAGTCTGATTGGCTCAGAGATCCCTCCAGTGCATGATCTTTGGTTTTCTAAATTGAAGAGATTAAGAGATCACAGTATATGATTTACTTGACATGATTGTACTTTGTCAGATGATTTAGATGAGTTTTGGAAGAAACAGTTGCATTCACAGTGATACACAAATGTTTGGTCAGGAGCACAGATTTAACTGGAATTGGAGATGTGTAAGGTGTAGGGTTTGGCTTAATTTATATTAAAAATGTTTGATTGCAATATAGCAGCAAATTCATATCCAGATCCCAGTCCAAATATATCTTTGAAACAATAGTTAACAAAAATTTGGTCATTGCTATATGCAGAAGGTCATTAGTACTTTAAACAGTTTACAGTTAACAAATACAATTTATTTGAATAATATTTTTTAATTCCATCAACAATTTTTATTTATTTTTATTTTATTTTATTTTAATATACTTTTTATATTTTTAAAGATACTTAGATTACACAAATGTTATATAGAAAATATAGAGGATTCCCATATGCCCTACTCCATACCCCTTTCACATTTTCCCACATTAACAACATCCTTCATTAGTGCAGTACATTTTTTACAATTCATGAAAATATTTTGGAGCATTGCCACTAACCATGGATTATAGTTTACATTGAAGTTTACACTCTTTCCTACACAATTTTGTAAGTTATGACAAGATATATAATGGCTTGTATCTGTCATTGCAATGTCATTCAGGACAATTCCCTAGTCCCAAAAATGACCTATATTACAATGAATTTTCCCTCTCCCTCCCCTCAGAACCTCCAGTGGCCACTGTCTCCACGTGAATGATAAAAGTTCTTCCATTGCTAGAATCACAATAAGTCTATAGTAGAATATCAGTAAGCCTATTCTAGTCCATTATTCATTCCCCAATCCTGAGGATTCTTGGATGGTGATGCCCACATGATCTCTAATTGGGAGGGGGCTTAAATCCCATGGGGCCGATGGATGGGACTATCTTGTTTGCAGTTGTAGACACTCTCTGTTCCTTGGGATGGTTGTTGTACATCATCATCTCCTTATTAGTTGTCCTGGGTGAGTCCAATGAACTGAAGAGTAGGTGTTGCAACTCTGTTGAGATTCAGGGTCCAGCTGGCACATGGACAGCCAAAAGATTTAAGTGTCTTGGACATTGTCCTATCAACTCTTATAGTACCAGTAGGTTCAAATCCATGTGTAGGGAAACCACAATGGAGTCCAACTCTGTCACACTGGGCAGCATAAATTCCCAAGTAGGTCCACTGGCAGGGCACAAAATTCTGAGCTGTCTACATTGCCTATAGTGCCTATATGTCTCCTGAGTCCTCAAGAGCCCTGTTATTTGAGACAATATTTACTTTGGCAGTAAATGAGATCCTGCTAAGGCATGTATAAACTTAATCTCTGGAATGACCTCCTGACTCACTTTGAAGTTTCTTAGCCATGTAAACTCATTTGTCTTTACCCTTTCCCTCTAATGGTCAAGGTCTTTTGCCAGCTGCATTGCTAGTTGGTGCTTGGTAGTAATCCATTGGTGCCAGGGAGGCTTATCCCCAGGAGTCACGTCCCATGCTGGAGGGAAAGTAATGCATTTATAAGCTGAGCTTGGCTTAGAGAGATGACTCATTTGAGCAACAAGGTGGCTTTCAGAAGGCAACTCTTAGGCACCCTATAATACTAGCCTAAGTTTCAATTTCAATTAAGTAAAGGATCATAAGTACAGTCATCCATACCAAGGGCCCATCAATGGTCCATCCTCCTTCACTAGTCACTGCCCCTGTGCTTGAGGGATTCTTGCTGTCCCATTAAAGAATGTGGCAGGACTCTCCAGGTTGGGAATTCAATATTCTTTCAGTTACTGTGTGAATCTCCACACATGGTGACAAAGCCACATGAAGAGCTGAACACATTTATACGTCTTACAGTTATGCCCTAGGTGAATCCCCTCCCATGCATCGCTGATCACTAACACGTCACATCAATGATCCTTCTCTGCTACAGTTGAAAGCCTTTTGTGATCCAAAACTTCTTCAAAAATGAAGCCAACAAAATGATCAAATACAATTAAGAAAATGAAATAATAATGACAGTTTTAAAAATAATAAAAAATAAAAATTTAAAAAATTTGGAATAAAAAGTAATAAGAAAATATAAAATTTAAAAATATTGCTTTTCTCTTGCTGTTCTCAGAATTCCTGCTTTGTCTTTGGCATTTGATATACTGATTAGTATGATGTTAAGTATGTTTGTTTTATAAGTTCACAACTATTACTATTTTTATTGTTTATGTATATTTATGTAAGATTGCTATATTTGAAGAAATTTTAAAAAATTGACATTATGTTTTTCATAACTCTTAAATCTTTGTCTTATATTTACAATGACATTTTGTTCCATTTATTCCCCCAGTGTCTTACTTTTTTTTTATTGTGTCTTCAAAGTAGCTTTAGGTTACAGAAAAGTCACATACAGAATATAGGGGATTCCCATATACCCAACATCCTCCCCCTTTCCCCTATTAATAGCATTTTAAATGTGGATGGTACATTTGTTACAAGTGATGTACAACCCTCCCCCCAGTTCCATGGGCAGTCCAAACCCCCATCCCCAACTTACCTCCCTCACAAACCAACACTGCTCAACCCAATAGTATCACTGCACCACTGTCATGCCCCTCCACTGAACAACTACACCCTTCTGCCTTATCAGAGATTTTTCCTATATGGGAATTGGCTCACAACCTTCTTCTCCCTTTCTGTTTCCTATAAACCTATCTTTCAGACTGTATCTCTGTGAATCTGCTCTATTTACTTAATTCATATCAGTGAAGTCATATAATATTTGTCCTTCAGTGCCTGGCTTGTTTTTTTCAACATAAGGTTTTCAAGATTCATCCTTGTTATCCCATGTGTTATTACTGTATTCCTTCTTACAGCTGAGTAATATTCCATTGTGTGTATATGCCACAATTTGTTTATCCAGTCATCTGTTGCTGGACATTTGTGTTGTTTCCAACTTTTGGCAATAGCAAATAATGCCACTGTGAAGATTGGTGGTTATATATTTGTTTATGTCCCTGCTTTCATTTCTTCTGGGTACATACCCAGCAGTGGGATTGCTAGATTATATTGCAGTTCTATATTTAGCTTCCTGAGAAACTGCTGAACTGTCCTCCACAAAGGCTGCACCATTCTACATTCCCACCAGCAGTGGATAAGTGTTCCCATTCCTCCACATCCTCTTCAACACTTGTAGTCTTCTGTTTTTTA
>JAQZBX010102870.1:0-11112 GCA_029593785.1 Cabassous unicinctus | reverse complement strand
ATGGAAAGTTTAAGATAATGTATGTCATTAGAAGAAAATCTAGAAGGTGAATCTTTGGACTGTATAGCATAAAGTACCCAGTTTTGGATGATAAGTGAGGTCAATAGTACAAATATAAGAATGTTCTTCTATGAAAATATACATTAATATTACAAGATCTTAATAATATGATGGCATATGGGCAAAAACACAGCTACAGCAAACTAGACTGTAGTGAATAGCAATATATTAATATTTTCTATCAGTTGTAAAAAATATTCTTTGTGAAAGAAACTGGACTCAACGTACTACATATTTGGACTCATTTATAAAAATTTAAATATAAATAAATTTATAATGAATTAGATTATCAATTATGTATGATGGGAAGGATAGAGAGTTAGAGGCAACTGCTAAAAGGTTGTGGTAATAAAAATGCTCTAAAGTGATGAATGCATAACTCTTTGATTATACCAAAAGCCACTGAACGTACACTTTAAATTTATTAAATGGTATGTGAATATATCTCAATAAAATTGGTTTAAAAAAACACTACAATTAATGTTCCTCTCCAGGTAATCAGTGGTGTTTGCAATGACAAGGATCTTTCTGCAGTAATGACTTATGGCTGATAATCAGCACACTCCAATAAAAAAAGGCATGATAGGCAGATTTTCAACATCTTTTGTTTAGTTATATTTGATCAAGAATATAGAATAGAAATTAATGAATGCATAATTATGCCATTACACCAAATCCTACTGATGGTACACTTTGAAAAGATTGTATACTTTATTAATATTTATCAATAAAATAGATTTTTTAAAGAATATAAAATGGGGATTTCAACAAAAAGGATAAGAACTGGATGGTAGAGTCAATATCTAGATTATAACTTGCCTGCCCTTTGATATTTATAACAGTTTTGAACAAGGGCAGATATTCTGTTCAGAGGAAATCAAGGAGTTGTATTCATAAGCAACCATGGAAGTATTCAAGCAGAAACAGGAAGGTGATCAAGTAAAATAATACAAAAAATGTAACCCATTCTTATACTCCAATAAACAAACTCCTTGAGTATGAATATGAAGCTTGCATACTTTAAGGAGAAAATTTTCATCAACAAAAATTAAAAAAGTGCTCTAGAAACACAATGCACTGTTTAAATTTTTACCTCCTCGGGAGGGAGAGGGAAAAATAGGTGTAATATGGGGGCTTTTTCAGGACGTTGGATTTGTCCTGAATGTCGTTGCAATGACAGATACAGGCCATTATATATCTTGTGATAATTTACAAAATTGTGTGGGAGAGAGTTTAAAGTATAACCCACTCTTAGGGGCAGTGCTCCAATATGTGTTCATCATTTGGAACAAATGTACCACACTAATGAAGGATGTTGTTAATATAGGAAATTGTGGGAGGGGTACGGAGTGGGGCATATGGGAATCCCTGACATTTTTTATGTAGCATTTATGTGATCTAAGTATCTTTTAAAAATATAAAAAAGCGTATTAAAAAATTACCTCATCATATTTGAGTTCATCTTGACTCTAGGCAAATCCACAATCTGAGCAAAGAAAGCAGATTTCTAGCTCTGAAGGTTTGAGAGCTGCTAAAACTGACCACAGGACAAATGACACTTTGCAGGCTTTCCTCCCAAAGAATTCTTTTTTCAGAGCCCCATTTATATCTTTATTCCTCAGACAGTAGATGTAGGAGTTCAGCATAGGCATGAATACAGTGTATTTCACCAAACCTGATGTACCTGAATGTGTGTTGTGTGATGCAGCAGAACTGAGGTACACCTCTATGATCATACAATAAAATAAAGACTTTTCTGAGAAGTGAGATGCACAGTTGGAAAAATGTTTCATATTCCCCCCTACTGATGAGATTGCACAAATGGAGAAATCAGTCTTATAGGAAGAGAAAAGGAACCCCGGAAAGGGACCCCTAGCCAGCACTCCAGTCATAAATTGCATCACTATGTCATTGAGGAAGGTGTCAGAACCGGTAAGTCGGACCATTTGATGAAGTTCATAGACAAAGTGGGGAATTTCCATGTGTGAACAAAAGGACAACCATTTCACCATTAACCCCTATAAACAGTATTGCATAACACTTATGGTCCAGGACCCCAGAACCAGCAGGAGACAGAGCTGGGGGTTCATGATGATTGTGTAATGCAGGGGGTGACAGATGGCCACAAAGTGGTCATAGGCCATCATGGCCTGGAGAAAGCCATCCAACCCTATAAAGAGTAAGAAAAAAATATATCTGGGTGATGCATCCTGCATAGGTTATGACTATTCTCTGTGTCTAAATAGTCACCAGCATCTTTGAGACAGCGGTGGAGGGGAAACCCACGTCTATAAAGGACAGGTTGTAGAAGAAGAAATACATGGGTATGTGGAAGTGGGAGTCTGGGATGATGTCCAGGACGATGAGCAGGTTCAAAATGCAGGTGACTGGGTACACTGACAGGAGTAGACCAAAGAGGAGGGATTGCTCTTCTGGATCCTCTGCAGCATGTTTCTAGTGACACCTCTGATTAGTAATTCCACTCACAAACCTCAGACCTTCCCCAAGTGCTCAGGAAACATACAGATTTCATGAGAAATTCATTCATTTGTTGAATATAAATTGAGTTGTAACTAAGAAACAAAAACAGGTTAGAAAATGAGTATACAGTGCTGTAACCCAAAAGTCCAAAGATTCTGAAGATAGTGAGAAAATGTATGCAAAGGAAAACATAATCATATTATAAATCAGCTGATTATGCATGCTTTAAGGAAAAGAAAGCAGGTAAAAACAGAGTAAAGTGCAGATGCTAATTTTCAACTGGTGTTCAGGAATGTCCCATATAGAATGTGAAATTTGAAGAGGTACATTAAGGAAGAGAAGGCAGGAATTGAGGACATAAGGGGAAGTTTTTGCTAAGCAGAGAGAACATCCAGGGCAAAGACCCTAAAAAATGACTTTTTTCAGATGTTCAGGGTGAAATGGAGGTCAGTGTAGCAGGGAAATAAGTAAGACGAAAGTGAAAAGAGATGGTTTCAGAGAAGATTTAAGAATAAGGCAGCCTCATGGCTGATGAAACTACAAAATCAGGGAGTCCTTTATCCATATGCTGTACCTCTCACATTTTATTAATTTGGTTGCAAAGCTATACCACCAAATGGAATGGAATTAGTCCTATTGACATTTATATAATTGTGTCCAGTCTCTATAGTATAGGAGATTCCTGTCAAAATATATGAGCTCAGATACCCCTGTCTTAGAGATGCTCACACTCCATCAAACACATGTGCACACATACACACAGAATGCACAACTTGGTATCATAGGGCTGAGTTAACACCATGCTCTTCTCAAACTGAGCCACACTGATCAGCCCAAGAGTAAATACAATCTAAGCTGACAATATAAGTTTCCTTATTCCCCAAATATTTAGAAATGGTAATCTGAAATTCCAGCAGACAAGCCTCCCTTGCACATGTAAATACGGTGCTCCCTTTTATTATGCTCACTTTCTGCCCTGTGTTTGAAGAAACATAACATCTTCTCAGTAATAAGAGAGGAAAGAATTAAAAGAACTTAAAGTAAAAGGAAAGATATAAACTCAGGTATGACCTAAGAGACTGTGATGAAGGAAACCTTCCTCAGTTCTGACAACATTCCAATTCCAGTTATATCCCCTGGAAGCTCAGAAAACTAATAAAAGAACAAAAAGCAGTTCATCCAAAAGACAAAGGCAGTGATTTCCTTTTACAGTGACAAGACACTTAATAGATTGAACACTCCAAGAGAAAAATGACCAATAGGAAAAAAAAAACATATTTCAAAATTGAAACTATATAACAAGTACAAAAATATTGGGAATTTTTGTGTGAAGCATTGATACCTTTTTAAATTACATTATTTGCAAAAGTTGTGGACTCAGATATGCCTGATTTTGAATCTCAGGTGTACCATATATTAGTTGATAAACTTTGAACTTTAAAACTTTCACCTGTATAGTAGACATTATGGCACCCATCCTCTTAAAACACTTAACAGACTTAATCAATACACATAAAAACTTCAGCATCATTCCATCCTGTTATTGAAGAATTGCTTATCACTGGTGATGAGATGATGTGCATTTTTCTTCTGACTCTCAAATTTTACATTCTTTTTGCATCTCTCAGACTGAATTCAACAGTCCTATTTCAGTTCTTATGCTCCCTTCCAGCCAATACAGACTGTAATCTGCTCTAAATTATGAAAAAAATTAAGGATATCTATGTCCAATGGAAAGAAAAACACCTGCCAAATAATAACAGAAATTGATCCAGTTTAGAAATAAATCTAACCACAAAAGGTCAAAAGGCACAATAATGAAAATGGATGTGAAAGAAAGGTGGCAGGAAATATAAAAAGTGAAGGATGTTGTTAATGTGGGAAAATGTGGGAGGGTTTGGGAGTGGGGCATAAGGGAATCCCCTATAATTTTTATGTACCATTTATGTAATCTAAGTTTCTTTTTAAAAAAAAATTAAAAAGTATATTAAAAAAAGAAAAAAAAGGATGAGGGAGAAAAAAGTGATCTATTAATTAGACGGAAGTAGAACTTTGTAAGTTTGAAAAGTAATGGGGGACCAGCATTTGTAATGTCAATAGATATGCATTCCTCCAAATACATCTATACAGACATAGAAGAACTAAATGTCAAAGGACACAGTTAAGGGAAAACAACCTGCAGTTCTTTGTTTGAAAGATAATTTAAAAAGAAGAAGAAAGAAAACATACCCTAGTATACAAAAGCAGAGTTACAGAAATAATTTGCAATGGGGAAGTAAATAGCCAATGAACACCATATTTAACTTCCCCTATAAAAGAATAATTTCCAAGGTGCAGGTGGAAGAGGCTACCATGCAGCTTCTCCATCCCCATCATGGAAACTGGTGCAAGCCTGTGCCTAGAATACCAAAGCCTCTTAAACCAGAAAATTGGTCCTTATCCCCATGCCCCAGAGTCAGCATTCATGACTTACCATAATCTTGTCTTACTCAGAGTCATATAGGGCCCAGGTCCCGAGGAGGCACAAGCTCCCACTATTTTTAAAATGTGAGTGTGTCTCTGGTCCTGAGGAATGCTTGGAATCCTTGAAAGAAGTGCTGCTGTGTGATTTTTGAAAAAATTTGCAGTAAACACCTGGAATTTCTAAAAAAAAAAATATTACTAAGTAAAATTTGTAGGATATCTGTTCCACTAATTAAATAAAAATAACCTTTTTATGTGACTATCCTAAGTGAGAGTATATGTCTTGTGAAATGATTTTCAGAGGAAATGTCTACCTCCATTTGACTGGATATTTCCCATCAATAGAGACACTTGCTTAAACATTCCTCATCTTAAATGTAAAATAAAAATAATGCCTCAATTCAATGCACATACTTCCACTGCTAATACCCCATTTGTCTATTCCCATTTAACGGCAAAGTTGCTTGGATAGATATTCAACTTTTCCTGGAACCGCTTTATCCATGCCTTTCCCTCTTCTAAAGGGGTTCCCATTCCCATCTCTTAGTCATGCACAATGTGTACTGCTTTTCTGATGCAAATGGACACTTCCTTTTTAATATAATAAGAAAAAAAACAAAAACATTAACTGAGCAAGGGGGAAACAAGTGCAAGGATCTCGCAACTTTGGGCTAAGCTTGACAGGCTCTAGATGAGCTCAAGTAAAAGCACTTGGCTTCTATCCACCCTGACAGTTTCCTGCAGGATCTACTGGGTTCTTCTAATCACCTAGATGAAATCTGTAAGGCCTTTGGGCAGAAGTTTGAATTCCTGTCTAGGTTGTTGGTGATGGAGAATGAAGCTCTATCCCCACACAAGACAGCAGGAGAGGGCCAGGCATTAGTCCCCAAACCAGACTTAGGACCCAAAAGTAACAACCATGTGCTGTCCAGTCCAAGGGTACATAAGATAATGGACAAAGCAAGAAGATATTTTCAGTTTCCTTATATCTGCTCATTAGGCATCTTTCCCTCTTGTTGCTTCAATCCCTGAACAATTATTTCCCTGTGGGACACTGGTCTGGACAGAATGAAAGTTTTTCTTATTGATTCTCTGTTCTCCAAAGACCAGGTTATGAGTCAGGGAAATCCAGGTTTTATTTTTCCTTTTTCAAGAACTCTCCTTCTTCCATATTTCTAACCTGGTAGCAACTTACTCCATCCATTGACTTCAAATTTACTCCAAAAGTTAACACTGAGGGACATTTGTGCACTAGGTTTCTTGATTTTCCATTGCACTGACATGGGATTTGTATACAGTCCTAAGAGTTTCTATCAGAAAATTGTTATTCTCCATTTCAAATAATTGGAGATCTGTGTTCATTTGAGATAAAATCATGGATGCTAAAACCCTTTAGTTGATAATACTACTCCAAAGCAATTAGGAATATTATAACACAAGATAAGACTTGTAATTTAGTCCCTCATCTGTAAAATGATTGCTGATTGTAAGGTGTACCTTAAAGTGAATGTCGCAATTCACTATAAGGTACATCTTTTACCTTATACATCATAGTGAATGCCTCAATTAATTTCCCCCATATTCTTAAATTAATTTAGTTAATAGATACAATATAATTTATTTTTGTACAGATTGAAAATATATCTAATATTTATAAATTTTAAATTTTATTGTATTAACATAAATACAACTCAAAAATTTGCATTTTATATTTTATTTGTAAATATGCATTCACAATATTGCAGTGTCATCAACAAACATTACCTAAAGTTTACATCACTTTAGACAGAAAACCTGAAAATTTTTACATGTTTTATTATATTTTATTGAAATGAACTTTCAAAATTTTGCCAATGCTGATGTTTGTTCTATTATTTCTCACTAAAACCTTTAGGAAATGCAAAAAGCTGGTATTAAAGCAGTTATTTTTTTTTCCTTCCTGAATATTCTAAAACATGAAAGTTTGAATTAGCCTTCAAATTTTCAGGCCAAAATGATATGCAAAAAAGAATATGCAGAATATATTTTAACATGTTTATGATATTTGTTTACAGTTATGGCAGAAATGCCTTCAAGTTTCAGATACTGGAAAAAACCTTAAGTAAATAAAAGGCATGATGGGCCAGCATATTTCTTAGTAAAAGATACACCACATCAATTTTTACACCAAATTCTTAAAAGCATTAAAAAAACATTTCAGTCTTCTAATTTCCAAACAGTGTATTCATATGATAGAAGAAGATACCATAAAATTGAAAAATCTCAACTTATTTCATTTCCTAAAATAAGGAATTATGGTTATTGCTTGGAAAATATGCCTCACTTTTCATCTTAAATTTACATTAAATGCTCACGTATAATTATGTTACTTCTCTGAATAGACATAGCCATTTTCAATTAATGTTGAAAAAAATACTTGACAATTTTAATCACAATTAATCACAAAAATACTTGATAATTTTAATCACATTGAATCACAATTAATGATCAATGATTTACTCTGTAATATATATGGCATAAGTACTTATAGAAGGAATGATCTGATATTTCCTGCATAATTCTACCCATTAATATTTAAGCCAAGAATCTGATACATGTTCCATTCATTTGTAGTACATGTTTCTCTGTGATTTGATAAACAAAAAAATAGTAACACAATGTAAAGCTTTTTCCTTTCTTTCTTTCTCCTCTTTCCGGTCTTCCATCCTTCCTTCCTTCCTTCCTTCCTTCCTTCCTTCCTTCCTTCCTTCCTTCCTTCCTTCCTTCTTCCTTATTCTTTCTTTCTTTTACTTTTTCTTTTTTAAAAAGAGAAACCCAAAGATTTGGGGGTTAATTAGTACAATACAGAGCGCTTAAAGGGAAAAATACAAATGGCACTTAACACTGAGGCCTGTACTCATTTGATCTGGTTACAACTAAAGATATTAATATTATTTGTGTTACTCATCACTTTTCTTTAGACTGCAAATCAAAGCCATTCACTTGAACTTGAAGAATATATACAATACATACACAACTTTACACAAAATACTTTTTGTAAGTAATATTGCACTTTAAAATATTGGAAACTGAGTATCTGTGCCAATTTGTACTTGGACTTAGAATAAAAAGAGAACATTCAACAAGGCAGGTTAATACTGAACTAAAGCTCTCCAAGTTAACAATATCTTCCTCTCCCATTATACTTACCACAGGCTACATAATGTCCTGAGAGGGTTCAGTATGAGAAAACTGTCAGTCACAGCTTTTAAGAACTTATTTGAAAGAAACTAATGAGAAAGCAAATTAGAAGATGAGACTTCATCTTTTTCTTCAAATCAGTAGTCTTCATTTTTCTTCTTATAGAAAAAGTTTAAATCTATTTATTATAAATACATCTAAATCATTCATATTTGCAGCTTTCAGATAAAGTCCAGCACTTCATTTATACAAAGTCTATGAGAAAAGTTCAGTAGAGATCATCTAATATTAAGTCGTGACATCATCTATTCAAGTCCTTGACACAATCCTCACCAGTAAAAGCTCAGCATGCCTGGGTATGCCCTTGATGATCTTTAATAGGAGTTATTTTCAAAACCTGGGAGATTTCTGCTACAGTAATAGATTCTTTAACATCTTGTTTATTAGCAAAAATCAGCAAACCAGCTTTTCTTAGGTCCTCAAGTGCTAACATGTTATAGAGTTCTTCTCTGATTGCAGAAATCCTTTCTCTGTACTATCCAGAACAACTATTGCAAACATAGTATTATTATAGTAAGTGCTCCAGGAAGAACAAGAAGATTCTTTGTCACCAATATACTACATTAGAAAATGTGTATTATTAACTACTATCTCTTCTACATTACTTCGTACTGTAGGTAATGTATTTACAACTTCATACTTAGAAAATTGTTATTTATGGTAGTTTTTCCTGCAGTATACTGCCCCAAAATGTGAACTTTGTGCTTCCAGTGATTGAAAAGTATCCAAATCCTGTTGAATAGAATTCCCATTCTCAGGCAGTGGACTCCTGTCCAGCCACCCGGGTTGCCTGGCCTTCCCTAGTTCAGGCTAAGGGAAAGGAGAGGGACACCCAGAGCCTCTGTCATTCACGGACCACCCTCTTCCCCAGTTCCTCTCTGACAGCTGCAGGGGCAGCAAATACATGGGTGGGGAGAAAATATGAAACTTTAAGAAAGAATTTTCCATTCCCCTTGCCTCAATTTCTTGGGAAACTGTAATCTACTATTTTTTTTGGTATGAATTTGCTTCCTCTAAGTATTTCACATGAGCAGGATCATGCAAAATTTCTCTTTTGTATCTTTATTATTTCATCCAGCATGATGTCTTCAAGGTTTCTCCATGTAGGAGTATGTATCAAATCTTCACTCCTTTTTTTTCCAGTGAAGTTTATTCAGGTGAAATTCACATAATATAAATGTAACCATTTTAAAGCGTACAGTTCAGTGGCATTTACTACATTCACAATGTGATGCTACCGCCACCTCTCTCTATTTCCAAAACATTTTCATCATCCTTAAAGGAAACCCCAGACCCATTAAGCATTCACTCCCCATTCCCTCCTCTCACCAGACACTGACAACCAGCAATCTGCATTTTGTTTCCATGTATCCATCTATTCTGGATGTTTCATATAAATAGAATCATGCATTTGACCCTCTGTGTCTGGCTTCTTTCACTTAGAATAATGTGTCCAAGGTTCATCACCTTTCTGGCATGTATCATTACTTTATCCCTAACGACTAATGATGTTGAAAATCTTTTTATGTGCTTGTTGCCCATTTGTCTGTCTTCTTTGGAGAAATATTTATTTGAGTCCTTTGCCCATTTTTAAATTGTATTGTTAGTCTTTTTTTGTTGAGTTTTAAGAGTTCTGTGTCTCTTCTGGATATCAAACTCTTATCATTTATATGATTTCCAAATGTCTTCCATTATGTATGTTGACTTTTCACTCTTTTTTAATTAAAGAAGTTGTGGATTTACAGGAAATCATGCAGAAAATAAAGAGTTCCCATATACCAGCTCTATTATTAACACCTTGCATTAATGTAGTACATTTGTTACAAGTGATGAATTATAATAGCATTATTACCTGTAGTCCATGATTTATATTAGGGTTCCATCCTTGAGGTGTGTAGTCTCATGGTTGTATTTTTTTAAAATTTTTATTCTAGTAACATACATACAAACTAAATTTCCCATTTTAACTACATTCAATACGTGTAAATACATATCCTAGTGTGCATTATACTTATCCTATGAATTGATGGGATGTACACATATTTTGGAAATATTGCCCTGGGATCTCATTTACAATGATGCATTCTGATGTAATGAGAATGAAATCCACTAAAGGATTTCCCCCTCTTCATCTGGGTCACTTTCCTTGAGTCACAGTTATTTTACTAAAATTTCCTGCTCATTTCAATGTGTATTTCCCTATTTTGAGACTATATATCATCTGTATTTGTAATTCAATGTCTATTAAAATTTTTGGTATGGAGTTCATGCTGACATACTATTTGTTGAATAGAAGGACAAATAGTTCAGTGGATGGATAACTATACAGTAGTGTCTGGGCCTGAAAAATATAAATTTATTGAATTAGTGAAAGCCTAGAAAAGAAATTCAAATGATTGACTAAAAATGACAACACATCTTACTGTTAACACTTTTTAAGCCTTTTATTCAATTTTTCTAACTCTTACAGATGAGTAAGGAAGGACTTACAGAAATTATGTAACTAGCTCAAAAATTACAGAAGTAGTAAAGAGGCCGAGAAGGGGTTCAAACCCAGATTGTCTAAAAAGAGAGGAAACTCCCTTAGGCATCACATTGTATTCCCCCAGGTGAACAAGATAGTAATAATTGTTAAACATCAAAGAATTCAGGAGATCTTTTAAATTAAATCCTACCCACTGTCATCTGAGATCTTTCATTTCCTCCTCAATCCTTGGGTTTTGCCCCAATATTAGATGGGCTACCTCTCATCTCCTGGTTGGAATTTACATGATAGAAATAAAATGGAGCTTGGAAAAATGAGAGATGATTTTTCTCCTTTCTTAGGAAGATGGTGACAATAAAATACAAGGAGCAGCAATATAGGTT
>JAQZBX010102869.1:0-11111 GCA_029593785.1 Cabassous unicinctus | reverse complement strand
TAAACAAATATATTCCTGTTATAAAAGCCAACTCATATTGTATAATCCATACACCATGCTGGGTATATACCCAGAAGAATTGAAAGCAAAGACACGATCAAATATATGCACACCAATGTTCCTAGTGGCATTGTTCACCATAGCCAAAAGTTGGGATCAGCCCCAGTGTCCATCAACAGATGAATGGATAAACAAAATGTGGTACATACATACAATGGAATATTACTAAGTTGTGAGAAGGAATAAAGTGCTAACACATGGAATAACATAGATGAATCTTGAAGACCTTATGTTGAGTGAAGCAAGCCAGGCATTGAAGGATGAACAGTATATGACCTCACTGATCTGTATTGAGGAAAAGTGAACAGTCTCTAGGAACAATTGTCTGAAAGATAGGTTAACAAGGAAGAGAAAGAGAAGAGTAGATTGTGAGCCACCACCCATATGGACATAATCTATGGTAAAGTGATAGAATATAGTTGCATATTGAAAGATGGGACAGGTGGGTAATGATATTACTGGGTTTGGTGGTGCAGGGTTGACAGGTGGGTAGATTAGGAAGGGTAGGTTAGAATACCCAGGGCATGTAACTATGAATCTTGTCATCCAATGAGTTAAGACAGGGGAGTGTCATGTGCCCCAGGGGGATGGGGAGGAAGGAACAGAAAAGATCAAACAGGGGGTATTTAGTGGTCAGGGGAAATGTTTTACATTACCTTACAGTAATGGACACAGGACATGGTAAGTATCATCAAAAATTATTAAACTGTACCATCTAAATTGTGAATTATACTGAAAACCTTTGACAATGTTTAGTAGCTATGTTTCACTATCTGTATAACAGTTATAACAATGCTACCATCCCCCCCCCAAAAAAAATGTTTTAATATGGCGTGAGGAAAGGGGAAGGAGGTTGGGTATATGAGAGTCTCTAGTATTCTGTGTGTGACTGTGCTGTGACCTAAAACTTCTTTGAAAATTAAATGAAAATTTGGGAGACAATGGGGAATGAGAGGGGGAAGGTGTCACAATACAGACTGGACACCCGATAATGCAGTGATAAAAGGAAAAAAATAATAATAATTATAATTTTTTTTTTGTTTTTTCCCACCTTTTGAATGTCCCAATCCATTAATTATATTTTATTTTTAGGGTTATTTTTTCTGAGTTTCCATGTATTTTATCTCTTGCATTTAAGCTTATCATTATTATATTATTTTCCTATTAATTGTATTTGGTTATAATATGGGCTTCATCTTCAAGGAAGGTTTAGATCACAGAAAGGTTATAATGGGGGCTGCAGAGGATCATTGTTGGAGGGTGTCTGGGATGGAGGATTCATGGGAGGAAGTTCATCTGAATATACATGAAAGATATATAAAATTGTTCAAATGATCAAGGGATGGGCCATGGTCATGGTGGGTAGACAATCACTCAATAAATGAGGGAATATTGAATTCCCAGCTTGGAGAGCTCTGCCACATTCTCCAAGGGAGCAGCAACAGTCCCCCGAGTGCAGGGGCAGTGTCTGGTGAAAAAGGATAGTCCACTGATGGGTTCTTGTTATTGATGACTAGTCTTTTGAGTGTTTGCTCTTGTAATTGAAACTTTTTTTTTTAAAAGATTTATTTATTTATTTATTCTCCCCTTGTTGCTTGTGCTTGCTGTGTCCATTCGCTGTGTGTCTTCTCCGTGTCTGCTTATCTTCCCCTTGCTGTGAGGTCCACGCTGCATCAGCCCCTCGTGCCATGCGGGCCGGCCTGCCCTCACAAGGATGCCCCGGGAAGCGAACCCGGGGCCTCACACATGGTAAACGGGGGCTCTACTGGTTGAGCCACACCCACTTCCTGTTGCGAGGGCTTGCTGCATCGGCCCACTAGGCTGCGTGGGCCGGCCTGCCCTCACAAGAAGGCCCCAGAAAGCGAACCTGGGGCCTCCCATATGGTAAACGGGACCTCTATTGACTGAGCCACTCCTGCTTCCTGTAATTGAACTTTAACCTACTGTTATGTGGTGCCTAAGGGTTCCAACCTAAGAGCCTCCTTGTTGCTCAAATGTGGCCTCTCTCTAAGCCAAACTCAGCATATGAATGTATTACCTTCCTCCCAGCATGGGACATGATTCCCAGGGATGAGCATCCCTGACAATGAGGGATTAATACCAAGTGCCAACTGGCAATATGACTGGAAAAAGTCCTTGAATAAAGGGGGGAAAAGGTAAAGACAAATGAGTTCATGTGGTTAAGAGACTTCAAAGAGAGTCAGGAGGACATCCCAGAGGTAACACTTACGTGTACCTCAGTAGGATCTCATAGAACACCAAAGTGGATATCACCCCACACAGTGGGCCTCCTGAGGGCTCTGGAGACACTCAGGTCCTATACAGGGGGTGGATAGCTCCAGAGATTGATGCCTTATCAGTAGGCTCTACTTTGGAATCTGTGCTCCTGAGAGACAGAGTTGGACTCAAATAAGTCCTCCCTGCACATGGTCCATCAGTCCTTTCTATTTAAACCTGTATGTGATGGTGGAATTTGTAGGTGTACTTCCAGAGACTGGAGCCTTTGGCCTGCCCATGTGCCAGCTGTGCCTGGAATCTTGGTGGAGCTGCAACTCTTGCTCTACAGCTCAATGAACTCACCCAAGTCACTGGTAAGGAGACGATGATGGACAACGGCCATCCCAGGGAATGGAGAGGGCCTGCAGGTGCAGGCAGGATAATCCCGTCCACCGTATCCATGGGATATAAGCCCACTCTCACTTGGAGGTGGAGTGTACATCACCATCTCAGACTCTTCAGGTTTTGGGGAAGAGCTATGGACTAGAGTGGACTTAATGGTATTCTGTTGTAGACATATTGTGATTCAAACAATGGAAGAAATTTTAACAGTGAGGTGGAGCCAGTGGTCACTAGATGCTTTCGGGGCAGGGAAGGGAAAAGCACGTGTAATACAGGGGCTTTTTCAGGACTTAGGAATTATCCTGAGTGACATTACAATGACAGATACAGGCCATTTTACATGAGCATATACCATGCAGAACTGTGTGGGAGACAGTGTGGTCTACAATGTGAACTATGGTCCACGCTTAGTGGCAAAGCCTCAGGATGTGTATATCCATTGCAGGTGATGTGCCACACTAATGAAAGATGATTATGTGGGATGTTATGGGAGGTGTGGGAGGTGGGGAACATGGGAATCCCTGTAATTTTTGTGTAACATTTATGTAATCTAAGCATCTTTTTTTAAAAAAACAAACATATATATATATATAAAGAATTAAAATATTTACCCTCCTAATCCACTACAGGAAAGGCTTTAGAGCTTAGATAATTCCTCCTTTTTTTTTCTTTTTTGCAAGTTGTTAAATACAAGACTATACCAGCTCTAATAAAAAAAAAAAACAACTCATTTCTGCTATATTGTTCCAATCAGTTTTTAGCAAAGTAAAACAAGGAGGTAACACTACTTAATTTATTCTATTAGGGTAAGAGCACTCTTATTTCATATCCAGATAAAGAAACCACAAGAAAAAAAAAATAGACCAATATCTCTTATGACTATAGATACAAAATTCCTTAAAACTACTATTAAACCGAATTGAACATCATTTTCAAAAGAATGATACACTACGGTCAACTGTGATTCACCTCTGATATACAAGGTTGGTTCAACATAAAGAAATCCACTAATGTAATACACCACATTAGCAGAATAAAAGTAAAAACACAGGATCATCTCAATGAGTGCAGAAAATGCACTTGACAAAATACAGCACCGCTTCATGATAAAAACATTTAGAACACTAGGAATAGAAGGAAACTACCTCAACATGATAAACGACATATAAAATATCCACAGCTAACATCCAACTTAATGTTGAAAGACTGAAAGTTTATCATTAGATCAGGAGCAAGACAACGATGCCCCCTGTCACCACTGTTATTCAACATTATATTGAATGTTCTTGCCAGGGCAATTAGGAAAAAAAAAAAACAAAGACATTGGAGCTGTAAAGGAAGAAATAAAACTTTCCCTATTTGTAAATGGTATGATCCTATGTGCAGAAAATCCACAACCAAACTCCAAGAGCTAATAAATGATTTGCTAAAGGCTGCCAAAGCAACATACCAAAAATGGGTTGCCTTTTACAATGGGAATTTATTAAATTATAAGCTTACAGTTCTGAGTCTGAGAAAGATGTCTACATCAAGGTGTCAGGAAAAGCTCTCTCCCTAAAGACATGGTTTCCAGTGATTCTGAATTCCTGTCACATGACAGTGTACAATGATAGTGCCTGATGTCTATCCATTCTCCTCCTGTTCTCATTGCTTTCCACCTCTGGTTTCCTCCAACTTTCTCTCTACCCCTGTGGTTTTCTCTCCCCTGGATTCCATTGATTTCAGCTTCTGGCTTCCTGGACTTTCTCTCTCAGCTTCTAGGAGTTTCTCTCTTCATCTAAGGCTGCACCTCTATATTCATTCTGTTTTTAAAGTACTCCAGTTAGAGGATTAGCACCCATCCTGGATCATACCTTATGGAAATAATCTAATAAAAGGCACTTAACAGGAATAATCTGATCAAAGTTCCCACCCATTATAGGTTCACACCAACATGAATAGATTAGCTTTAAGGACATTATCTTTTATGTGGTCCTAAAAATGATCAAACTACCATATCAGGTACACAACAATATCCAAAATCAGTAGTGTTTCTATATTCAATCAATGAGCAATATGAAGAAAAATGAAGTAAAGATTTCCACTTACAAAACTCAAGCAATGAACAATCTGAAGAATAAATGAAGGAAAGAATTCCATTTACAGAGATCCAGGCAAGATGGTGTCAGTTTAAGTGTGGACACACCATCTCCCTCACAAGAAACAGCTGAGTTGGAGCAAGAGCCTGCCCGAGTGAGCTGTTTGTGGAACTCACAGAGCAGGAGGTTTCAGGGCATTGATCTATAGAGAGCTGGACAAAGAGATAAATTTCTCAAGGTAAAACCCTGAGGTTCTTGCCTCTGAGGCTGGAAACTGCCTCAGTTAAGCCCTACTCTCATGGCAAAGCTGCTGCAATCCCCAAGCCCCAAGCCCTAACTCCCCCTGGTCACCCAGCAATAGTTAGCATACTCCAAAAAGGGAGGGTTCTGGTGATGGAAGGAGAGGGCATTCATTTCTGTGGGTTTGAGAACCCTTTGAGCTTTGAGTAACATATTAACTGGCTTGAAGTGGCACCAGGAAGAGGGGAAAGGCAAATCTGCTGAGGCAGCCTGATTAACCTCACTGCCCTGGGATAGAGAAATTTGACCTGAAGAGGGCGGGGTCAGGCAATTGACTAGTCCTTTGCTAAAAATTATCAAAATTTCAACCCCCCTAAGGGAGTTGGGCAGTAAGAAGTGATTAATAAGCTTCCAGGAGCCTATTTAGTGTCTTGGAAGGAGACACTAAAGGAGAGGGTGGTCTGGAAGAGGGTTGAGAGTCATTTTTTTTGGAGTGAGTTCAGTCACCAGGGTCCCATTTGAATTTCAAAAGGGAAATAACCTGTCCAGGAGAGGTGAGGGGGAATCCCCTCACAGAGGCTATTGTCTCCTGCTGCCCTGGGAGAGAATGTAATAAGAATAGAAAGGTGTCAAGGACAGACTCTTAATCAGCAAGAATTTATCCAATTGCAAAGAGTCAACCTGCAAAGGGTAAAGTGACTGGATAGCTTTCTGAAGAGCTAACTGACCCAACAAGAAAGTTTAGCTCAGTGGATGAGTTTCTGCATTGAATATACAAGGACCCTAGTTGATTCCTGGCTTGCTCCTCTTAGAGTAGTGATCCACTGGGATATCAAACATCCAGATGATACTTTAGGACAGGGAAAACATAGATATTACTTTTGTATTATCTTCTAATGGGTCTCTTATCTTTCCTAAAAAAAAGGGTTTAGTGAGTAAAAATTTAACTTAATTTGCTCACTAAAACCCGCTTCAAAACCTGCAAAAGGAAAGCTGCAGGGTAATTGATTGATGAATACTGGCAACCTGAGAAGCACCACAGGGGCCTAAGCGGGAAGGTTGTCCTTCCTTAGTTTTTGTTTGACTGCTGGTTTGTGTGTTTGTTTGTTTTCTTGTTTTTCTTTCCTATTTCTCCCCTCCCTGTTTTCTTCTTTAATTAGGTGCTGCTGCCTTGTTTCTTGCTTGCTATATTTTCTCTTTCTTGATTTCCTCTTTTCTGTGTATACTGACTTTATCTATGAATGCTATCTCTTTTCCTTCCTTCATCTTTCTTTCTTCTGATTTCTGTTGTAGTTCTTACATTCCACCTCTCTTTATTTAGTCCTCAATTCTTCTGGTTTTTATTTCTATCTCATGTATTTTGTTTTTCTTGTCTTTTATTCACTTTTTTTGTTTTTGTCCTTTATTTTCTCTTCCCCTCTCTTCTCATCATTCTGGCCTTTTAATTCATTCTATGTATTTTTTACTATTTGATTTCCTATTTCATTGTAGGTACTCCACTTTTTTATTCCTATTACTCTACACTACTTACATGAGTTAAATATTTATTATCGTAGGTTGTATATGGTTCTTCTTCTAAATTTTACTATTATTACCTTTATCCTTTGTCTTTTCTTACCTCTTTTGCTTTCTCTGGCCCTAATCTTTTTCCTTCAAGAGAACATAGAAAACATCAAGGAAATAGAACAACAACAACAAAAAAAGTGTCAAAGAAAAAACTTAACACACACACAAAAAAACAGTTAAATATAAAAGCTAGAGAGTGAAGCTAATTGACTGAATAAACCTATCAGGATAAAAAGATGACCAGATGCAACAAAAAATTACAAACCATACCAAGGAACAGGAAGACATGGCCCAGTCCAATGAACAAACCAAAGTCCAGGAAGAGATCCAGAACACTGAGCAATTAATCAAAGCTGTCCAAACAAATATAAGGTATCAGCTTAATGCAGTGAAGGAAGAGATTAAGGATTAAGATTAAGGCAACATTCTTAGCTTCATTTTTGAAGAAGTTTTGGAACACAAAAGGGTTACAACTATGGCGGGGATGATCAATGGCATGGGGTGTCAGTGGTGAGGGATACTTGGGAGGAAGTTCACCTTGCCATACATATAAAGTATATAAATATGTTCAAATGTTCATGGAGCATTGCTACTTTGGGTAGATTCACACAATAGCCGAAGGATTGTCGAATCCCCATCCTGGGAAGCTCTGCCGCATTCTCTAATGGAACAGCAACAATCCCCTAAGTACTGGGGTAATGACTAGTGAAGAAAGGTGATCCAATGTTGGGCCCTTGATATTGACAACTATGCTTATGAATCTTTTACTTTTAAATTTGCACCTTGGCCTAGTGTTGTAGGGTGCCAGAGAGTTACCTTCTGAGAGCCTCCTTGTTGCTCAAATGTGGCCTCTCTCTATGCCAAACTCAGCATATAAATGCATTACCTTCCCTCCAGCATTGGACATGACTCACAGGGATGAGCTTCCCTGGCACAGAGGGATTACTACCAAGACCAGCTGGTGATACAACTGGAAAAAGACCTTGAATAAAAGGGGTTAAAGGTAAAGTCAAATGAGTTTATATAGCTAAGAGACTTCAAAGTGAGTTGGGAAGTCATCAGAGAGATAACACTTATGCACATCCTAACAGGATCCCATAGAAGGCCAAAGTAGACACTACCCCAAACTGTGGGGCTCCTAAGGGCTCTGGAGACACCCAGTTCCTGCAGTCTTGGTGGATAGCTCTGGAGTTTGGTGTCTTGCTAGTGGGCCCTACTTTGGAGATTGTGCTCCCAAGTGTGACAGAATTGGACTCAGATGTGACTCCTCTACACATGCCTCTTCTGTCCTTTTTGTTTGAACCTATAGATGGTGCTGGAGTTTGTAGGTGTAAATCCAGGAAACTTGAATCTCTGGGCTGTCAATGTGCCAACTGGGCCCTGAGACTCAGTGGAATTGTAACACCTACTCTCCAGTTCATTGGACTCACCCAGGACAGCTAATGGGGAGGTGAGGACGGACAATCACCACACCAAGGAACTGAAAGTGTCTACAACTGCAAGCAAGAGAGTCCCATCCATCAGACATATGGGATTGAAGGCCCCTCTCAACTAGAGATGGAGTGGACATTGCCATCCCAGAATCCTGTGGATTGGTGAATAAAATATTGACTAGAGCAGACTTACTGGTGTTCTACTATAGACTTATTGTGTTTCTAGCAATGGAAGAAATTATATCATTCATGTTCAGCCAGTAGCCACTGAAGGTGCTGAAGTCAGGGCCAGGGAAAAATAGGTGTAATTTGGGGGCATTTTCAGGACTTGGAATTGACCTGGATGACATTGCAGTGACAGATACAGGCTATTATATATCCTGCCATAGGCTACAGAATTGAGTGGGAGAGAGTGTAAACTACAATGTAAACTATAGTCCATGCTCAGTATATTCATCAGTTGCAATGAATGGACCACACTAATGAAACAAGTTGTTAATGTGGGGAAAAGTGGGAGGTCTGAGGAGTGGGGCATATGAGAATCCCTTATATTTTTTTATGTAACAATTTATGTAATCTAAGTATCTTTTAAAAATTAAAAAAAATATATTTTAAAAAATTCCATTTACAATAGCAACCAAAATAAACAAATATATATGAACAAATATAACCAAGGATGTAAAAAACTTTTACAAAGAAAACTATATAACATTGCTAAAAGAAATCAAAGATCTAAATAAATGGAAGCATATTCCATGTTCATTGAAAGACTGAATATGGTGAAGATGCCAGAACTACCTAAAGCAATTTATAGATTCAATGCAATCCTATTCAAAAAATCCAACATCCTTCTTTTCAGAAATGGAAAATTTACATGGAAGTGTGATGGGCTCAAAATAGCTAAAGCAATTTTGAAAAAGAAGAATGAAACACTCAGATGTCTCAGTCTTAAAACTTTTTACCAAGCTACAGTATTGAAACAACATGGTACTGGCAAAAGGGCAGACAGTCCAATGGAATTTAATTGAGAGCTTAACAATCAATCTTCACTTTTATGGCCAACTCATTTTGACAGGGTGGCAAAGACCACTATTTTTTTGAAAAAAAAAATAGTCTCTTCAACAAATGGTCCTGAGAAAACTGGAACTTCATTAACCAAAAATGAAGGAGGTACTCCAACACACACAATTTACAAAAAAATCCACTCAAAATGTTGATGCGTGGGGGGATATGTTGGAAAGAGTGCACCTGGGGCATGCTTATAGGGAATATAAATGTGTTCATCTTGTCATAGGGTGTTATTTCAGTGGGTGATGACCCACACAATAATCAAGAAAATATTAAACTGATGTCCTGGGGAGTCCTGCTACATCCCCAAATAGAGGGGCAAGAGTATCTTGCATACAGAGCTAGTGCCTAATAAAAGAAAACAGATCAGTATGTCACACCATCAATATTAATGCATGTAACTCTGAATCTTATTCTTGATAAACTGAATCTTAGTGGTTACCATAAGTTCCAAGGGGAGAGGTAGCAAAGAATAAGTGGACATAGGGCATTTTTAGGATATTGAAATTGTTCTGCCTGATTTTGTAATGAAGAAAACAGGTTATTACACATTTTGTCAAAGCCTATAAAATTGTACAGTGCAAAGTATAAAACATAATGTAAACCACTGATCATGGTTAGTAGAAATGCTTCAATATTTGTTTTTATATATATATATATAAATATATATATGTTAGGAGGTACCAGAGATTGATCCCAGGACCTTGTAAATGAGAAGCAGTCATTCAACTGCTAAGCTACACTCACTCCCCTGCCGTATATTTTTTATGAGAATTTATTAAGGCTTCTTTGAAAATAAAGGGAAAAAAATAAGATACTGAGGAACATACAGAAAAAACTGTAAATGCACACAATCTTATGGTGATGAAAGGCACAATGTAAAATACAATTTTGGCTTTGGTTTTTTTTTAATATATTTTTCATTTTTTTTAAGAAAAGGTATTTAGATTATGTAAATGTTACATAAAAATATAAGGGATTCCCATATACCCCACTTACTACACCTCCCATATTTTCCCACATTAAGAACATTTTCATTAGTGCATTACATTAATTACAATTGATGAAAACATTTTAGAGCATTGCCACTAAGCATGGATTATAGCTTACATTGTAGCTTACACTCTCTCCCACACAATTTTGTAGGTTATGGCAAGATATGTAATGGCCCATATCTGTCATTGTAATGTCATTCAGGAAAATTCCCAATTCCCCAAATTCCCCAGATATTTCACCTGTGCTTCCCTCTCCCTGCCCTCAAAACCGCCAGTGGCCACTCTCTCCACAAGAATGACATAGTTTCTTCTATTGCTAGAATCACAATTCCACAGCAATACACCAGTAAGTCTACTTTAGTCCATAGTTCATTCCCCAATCCTGAGAATTCTGGGATGGTTTTTTGCCCACTACACCTCTAATTGAGAGGATGCTTTGATCCCATGGGGCAAGTGGATGGGACTCTCTTGCTTGCAGTTGTACATGGTCGTTGTCCATCATCATCACCTTGTTAGTTGTCCTGGGTGAATCCAATGAACTGGAGAGTAGGCATTGCAACTTCGTTGAATTTTAAGGCCCGGCTGGCACATTGACAGCTCAGAGATTAAAGTCTCTTGGACATACACCTACAAACCCCAGCTTTGTTTTTGGAGAGGTTTTGGATTCTAGAAGAGTTACAATTATGGTTGGGAGAATCCCTGTTGCAGGGTGTCATTGGCGGGAGATGTGTGGGGAAGGATGTACTCAGGACATGCCTCTGTGGAATATGAATGTGTTCATATGGTCATGCAGTGTTATCTCAGTGGGTGGGGCCCCACACTATAACTAACAAAATATTAAATTCCTTTCCTGGGAAGTCACTGTACATTCTCTAATAGAGTAGCAAGAATTTCTAGAGTACATAGGCAGTCCCTAGCAAAAGTGGACAGACCAATTTGTCAAACCCTTGATATTAATGCTTGTACTTATGAAACTTATTCTTGTAAAATTGGATCTTGGTCTAGTATTATATATTGACTAAGAGTTACCTACTGAACATGTCCTTGTTACA
>JAQZBX010102868.1:0-11111 GCA_029593785.1 Cabassous unicinctus | reverse complement strand
AAGGAGGCGCCGGGAAGCGAACCCGGGGCCTCTCATATGGTAAACGGGTGCTCTATCCATTGCGCCACACCCGCTTCCTGCCGTGAGGTTGCTGCATCAGCCCACCGCACCGCTCAGGCTGGCGTGCCCTCACAAGGAGGCCTCAGGACGCGAACCCGGGCCTCCCATATGGTAAACGGGGGCTCTATCCACTGAGCCATACCCGCTTCCCAGTATATACTTATAATGTCCTTAGAATATATCCTAGAAGTAGTGTTTGGGTAAAATATTGATACAAATTGCTCTCTAGAAAGGTTTCATTAATTTATATTTTAGATTTTATCATAAGTGCTTAAGAAGGGAGTCTTTCTCCATATCTGGGAATTATATGTCCCAATAATGTATCTATTTAATATTTGCCAATCTGATACTTGAAAAATATTTCATTTTTCAATTGGCATTTCTTTGATTACTTGTGAGGTCTAGCATCTTTTCATATACTTACTATGTTTTCCATTTCTGAATTTTTAGTCCGTGTTCTTTTCCCATTTATTTATCTATTTTTGGTGTTTGCTTTTAATTTTACTTATTTATAAGAACTCTATCTATTAAGGATATTAAACCCCCTTTTGGTGATATATGGAAAATATTTTATGTTTATCTGTTATTCTTTTCCATTACATAAGCAACGACTTTCTCATTGCAAGCTATAGAAAAAATATTTTATATTTAAGTCTTTGTTTCATCAATAATTTATTTTAGTTTTTGGTTTCCAACTTGACCAAGTTCTTAACCATTGTAAATACCAGATAGTAAATAATCATCTTTTCTCTGATGATTTGAAATGACTTGTTCATCATATATTAATAGCTTCTGTATTAGTCAGCCAAAGGGGTGCTGATGCAAAATACCAGAAATCTGTTGGTTTTTATAAAGGGTATTTATTTGGGGTAAAAGCTTACAGTTACCAGGCCATAAAGCACAAGTTACCTCCCTCACCAAAGTCTAAGGCCACGTATTGGAGCAAGATGTCTGCTAGAGTTCAGGCTTCCTGGGTTCCTCTCTTCCCAGGGCTTGCTTGTCTCTGGGCTCAGCTCCTCTGCTATCTCCACAAGGTCGGCTGTAGACTATGAGGCTTTCTAGGCTTTGCCTCTCTCCACAAGGCCAGCTGTAGATTTATCAGGCGAATGGCTCATCTCTTTTCCTGGGGCCTTCTCTCCTTCCTCATGACCAAGCTCCTCTGTGTGCTTACTTCCCCGGACTCCAGCATTAAAAAGCAGCATCAGAACTCCAACATCAAAACTCCAACTAGCTCCTCTGCTCTGCCATGTAGTTTTATCCTACTGATGTGGCTCAATCAAAGCCATAATCATAATTTAATCACACCCAGAGTAACAGACCAGTTTACAAGCATAATCAAATATCTATTTTTGGAATTCATAAACAATGCCATATTGTCACAGCCATAAAGAGTAAGTTTACTTCCCTCGCCAAAGTCTTTTGCCACATATTGGAACAAGATGGCTGCAGGTCTCTGCAAGGGTTCAGCCTCCCTCTTTCTCCTAAGGCTCCAAGATCCCAGCTTCTTCCAGTCTCAGCTCTAGGCTAGCATAAGGCTCGTCTCTCTCCCTGGGGCTTGTTTCTTTCTGGGCTTTCTCAGCTGTTCAGGGCTCTGGTTTCTTCAGCTGCAAACTGTCAGGCCAACGGCTGGGCTCTCTCCCCAGGGCTCCAGTGCTCAAAACTAAACTCTGTGTTCTCCTCTGTGTATTTACTTCCCTGTCTTTGATTGAGCATCCATTTATAGAGCCCATAAGGGGGCGGGGGCAGACTCAAACTGAGTCACCCTAATGATGTGGTCAAATAAAAGCCCTCATTTTGATTTAATAAAGTAAAAGTGAAACCTCTGAATCTAATATAATCTAATATGCCTAGAGGAACAGACTAATTTACAGACACAATCCAATATCTATTTTTGGAATTCATAAACAATACTAAACTTGCCACAGCCTCCTAAAATCTATGCATTGGGTCTTAATCAGGAGTGTGCATCAGAATCACATATGGAGCTTTTAAAAATACTTTTCTTAAAAGAAGGAAAGGGTATCCAAATTGCTATGGAATTATCCCTGTTCACAGATTACATGATCCTACAGATAGAAAATCCTGAAGACTGCAAGAAAGCTACTACAGCTAATAAATGAATTCAGCAAAATGGTGGGGTACATGATTAACACACAAAATCAGTGGTGTTTCTATACCCCAGCAATGAACAATCCAAAAAGATAATCAAGTAAACAATTCCATTTATAATAGGAACTAAAAAACAAAATAACTAGGAATAAATTTAACCAAGGATATAAAGAACTTATTTGTGGAAAACTATACATACTGAACAAAATTTTTCCATATATCCCATAATGTCCCTTGGAGCCTTTCCTCTTCCTTTGTTAGATCCTGTTTCAGTTTCCTTGCTGCCATAGCAAGCACTGTGCAATGGGTTAGCTTAAACAATGGGAATTTATTGGCTCATGGTTTTGAGGCTAGGAGAAGTCCAAAATCAAGGTGTCATCAAGGCAGTGCTTTCTCCATAAGATTGTGGCATTCTGGGGCTGACTGCTGGCAATTCTTGGTCCTTGGCTTTTCTGTCACATGGCATTGTACTTGGTAACCCTTCCTGTTTTCTCTGTCTTCTGGGTTTTAGTGACTTTCAGTTTTTGTCTGTTCTCTCTGTGGCTTTTTTTCCCTATGTCTGAATTAAGACCCATCCTCATTCAGTTGGGTTGTACCTTACTAATAAATCTCAGCTCTCTGCATGGTTTTGTCCCGCCTGCATTTTTCAGATTCATATCTGGACTCCTTTTTCCCCACACCTGATGAATACCCCTTTTTTTTTCATTCAAAACTCAGGTCAAGGATTACTTTCTTATGAATCTTTTTCTGATTCCTTTTTTATCAGACTTATTTCTGTGTCTCTTTAATAGACTGTAAGTCCCTCTTAGTCTTTACATGTAGTAGTCTGTATCAGTAAATTTCAGGGATGAACATAGATGTTTTAAGTACATAATGCTATTTCCTCTGTCATGTTATCTGTGCTCTTCTGAAGTAAGAATTTGATCCCTTTTGAAACATGAATAAAAATTTTCTAAATGATAATTATTAATTTCTACGATGTACACATTGTTTTATGAAAATGCTAATGAACTAATTATAATTACAGTGGAGCCAAACATATTCTGAAATTATGACAGTCTGAGTCTACTTGATGAAAATATTTTTTACTGACTCTTAGGTTATAGTTTTTTGTTTTGTTTTAGCCCAAGATAGCTCGGAAATCTCATACTAAAACAAGCTACTTCTAGCAATAAATACTGAGAAATTGGATGTTTCAATATTAGCCCATCAATAGTGTTGGGAAAAAAATGATGCAAGATTGTGCATTCTATTTATGAGTTAGTAATACAAATTCAGTTTTCAAAGACTATGATCTCCTTAATCATGGGAGAGAGAGTTAACATTAGGTTTCAGTAGGGAGAAGTCTTAACTTGTGAAGTAAGTTGTTGTGAGACATGGGAATGAGTTTTCATGACTTATGTTTATTATTTCCAGGCCAGAGATAATGTTAGTTCACATTTTTAGAAGTTTTTGCGAGTTCTCTGATACTTTTTCCATGGTTAAATCTAGACTTTGACATATAGTTTTTGTTTGAATCCATCCTTGGTTTAGTTACTAAATGAAGCAGATGTATTTGATTAAAAGCATGGAGCCACACAGCCAGAAAGTACAACAATGTATTTCATGTGTTTATTTTCTCTTTAAGTTAATAATCATTCTCGTTTGCTTTTTTTCTTTACCCTTTCAGTTTTGAATTTTTCTGTGAGTATCCTACATGAATATTTATATTAGGTTTCAACTATTTTTTTTTTTATGTTTATTCATGTGACTAAACTGCATGCCATTTTTTTGTGCCTAACACTGTGTGAGAGGTAAAAGAAAATTGTTCTGTCCAAGCCCTCAAGGTACCTATTGCTAGGGAGTAGATGTGGCTCAAGCTGTTGAGCACCTGCTTCCAACATGGGGTCCCGGTTTCGGTCCCCGTTGCCTCCTAAAAACAAACAAAAACAAACCAAACAGCAAGCAGACAAATGAAAAAACCATCTCAGGGGAGCTGATGTGGCTCAGTAGTTGAGTACTGGCTTCCCACATACAAGGTCCCAGTTCAATCCCTGGCCCCAGTACCTCAAAAAAAAAAAAAAAAAAAAAGGTGCCTATTGCCTTAGAATAGACATCTGTAGACATCTATGTAGGAAATATTAATTTACCAGTTATTCATCCTTTCTATATGTAGGGCTTTTGAAATTGTAGAAGTTCCATCATAGAGATCTCTACAAAAGGAATACATTCTCTAACAGTAACTTACTATCCCAGTTGCATTTTGCCTTTTCTTAGGCTGAAGAGAACAGTGTGTCTCTGGGCCTCAAAGAGACTTTTTTTTCTTTACGTTATTATTGAGGCAGGCTTTTTTTTCTTTACATTATTATTGAGACTCACTCAGAACCCATTGTGTTCCCCATCAAAGTGGCTCTTATCCCTGATATTTATGTGTCTTTCAGTGGTACTCAGCCCTCCTACTCACCTGGAAACCTTATCATCCTTCCCTCTTCCCCTTCCTTCCTTTCAGCAAACATTGATTGCCTAGTCACTCTTCCCCAAATTTAATGCTCTAGGCACTGAGTTATCTCTAACACTTGCTATCAATCCTCTGTTTCCTTAGTTACCAGTTTCCAATCACTCTGTTCCCTATATCTGTCTAGCCTTCTATCCATCCATCCCCTCTTTTCATCCATCCTAGGGCCACCTTCCATCCCAGTTTCAGCATTCATATCCTTTTGACCCCTCTGCTATTACCTCTTACCTTGGGTATTACAATAGCCTCCTAACTGCTTTCCCTCCTTCAGGTATCTACTCTCTCTCTAACATTGTTAAGTTAACCTTCCTCAAAAGCTTGTCACTCATTGCCTAATAACATCTATTACTGATTGAGTAGTAACTGTGGACCACGTATTGTGCTAAACTCTTTACATATATTACTCTTTCAATCCTTTTAACAGCATCTGAGATGAGGATTATCATCCTTATTTTATAGATGAAGAAATGAGACTTTAAGATATTTAACTTGCCTGAGGTCTCAGAGCTAGTAAATGTTGAGCTGAGATTTGATCCATGTCTTTCTGACCCTGAAGTCCACACTGCACACTGTTGTTACTGTTCAACTCTGAGTACTGATTTAAGTCCAGACTCCTTAATTTGGCTTTTATGGTATTCTATGCTTTGGCCCCAGCCCATTTTTCAAGCTTTTTTCCTAATGATTGCCTAACTACTATGTTCTAACTGTACTATTCACTGTTCCTGATACACTTATTCTTTCACATGAATTTTAGAATGAGTCAAGTGTCAGATTCCTTTAAAATAATCCCTTTGGAGTTTTGTTTGAAATTTTGTTAAATTTATATGTTAATTTTGAGGTAGTATATATCTTACCATTTTTAATTATACTGTCTAGAATCATGGTATTTCTGCTAAGTCTACCTTAATGTACCTCTTTTAATTTCTTTACAAGTAAGATTTGCACATATCTTAAATTTTCTAACTTGCTGCTATTGGTATATAAGTAAATTATCAATTTCCTGTGATTTTATTTTTTAACTGGCTATCTTGCTGAATTTAATAAGTTTTAGTAGGTTTTAATTTGATTCTCTGGTTTTCTAGGTAGTCAATCATATCACTAGACAAATAATTTCATCTTATCCTTTCCAAATCCCCCCTCCCTCCCTCCCTCTCTTCTTTTTACCTCTCCCACCCTCTTTAATTCTAATTTGCATTGAACTAGAACAACCAAAAGAGGATTAAATACTTAATGATGAAATGTTGAAGGAATTCCACTAAAAAAATGAGAACAAGATGAAGGGAATACTTGTATGCACTGATTCTTCTGACATTTTCAGGGAATTGAGGTTTCCAAAGCTTTGTGCAAGAAAATTGGGGGAACAAAATTACTTTCCTAGTTAAGGGTCATTTCTTAAAAGCATATATCTTGCATGATTCTTAGCAGGCTTAACTATATAATAAGTATTCAACAGATATTTGATGATTTAATTATTAGGTAGGCCTTGGACCAATATTGAACCATTGGATTACTTAAGCAGTTCATAGGTTCAAGATATGGGCGGATGTGGCTCAAATGGTTGGGTGTCCATCTCCCATATGGAGGGACCTGGGTTCGATCTCCGGGACCTCCCAATAAAAGAAAGAAAAAAAAAAAAGATAAAACATTATTAGATGCTTTTTTATGGTATATGTCTTCCATACTGTAGAAGTCAAAGAAGTATAGTATGCCACTCTTCAGGAGGAAAATGATATGAAAAGCTTCATTATAATCAGACTTCTTATAAAAGAATACCACTGACAGTAAGGAAGGCCCTTTTTTTAAAATTTTTGTTTTTTACACAATATAAATGCTTTATTGCTATCATAGAGGTTTCTTTTTAAGTGAATTAAAAGAAATAAATCTTAATTTTCACATTCAGTATTGCAGTTCAAAGGTGACTAGTTTGTTAATGGCTATGTTTACTTGCATACACGCTATAGGAGGAGAACATAATAGTCACATCATAGAATTCAGAAATGTGGCATCTGTCAAGGCATCTGGCTTTTGAATGCATTGTTTGTAAAAACAAACAGCAAATAGAGATTTCTTTAAACATCATGAATAGTCAAGGGTTATAAATAGAAAACAGGTATGGTTAGAAAGCAGAAAACTGTTAAATACAGAATACTATATATATGATATATGTTGTCCATATTCCACATTATGTTTGTTTATGTTTGATATTATCTTCCTCATTATGTCAGTTATGTTTGGTATTTTAAAATAAATGATCTTCATCTATTTTAAAATAAATGATCTTCATCTAGGTGTTGTTAAGTAAATTGTTTTCCTTTGCCAATTTTCAATTTATTGGTGTATGTTAGGGATAAGGGAGGATAAACGTCTTTGACTGTGTTTGTTCCATCCCTTCATCTCACAGTTTAACTCTACAGAAGATTAGTCAGAGTGGCATACCTAGAACAGCATACTGTATACACTACATGATCAAAAAATATTAGGACAGTTGTATTTAATATTTTTTGTGAGCGAATGAGGATATTCCTCTTGGAAAAATTATTTTAGCTTTGATTTTGTGAGGTTAAGTAGGAAAGAATGACAATAATTTCCTCAAGCATATCTTTAAATATTTTTGTCAAATATAAATAAATTTACCTCATGATTGAAAACTTTCTTGGTATAAATATATACAAGCATACCTCGGAGATTGCGGATTCAATTCCAGACTGCCCCAATAAAGTGAATATTTCAATAAAGTGAGTCATGTGAATTTTTTGGTGTCCCAGTGCATATCAAAGTTATGTTTACACTATACTGTAATCTATTGAGTGTGCAATAACATTATGTCTAAAAAACAATGTACATTACCTTAATTAAAATATGACACAGAGACATGGAGTACATGTTGGAAAAATGACATCGATAGAATTGCTTGACTCAGGGTTACCACAAAAATGCAAAACTGTGAAGCACAGTAAAGTAAAGCACAATAAAATGAGGTATACCTATACTGGAAAAGAAGTTGGAAGTATTAAATAGACAGTCATACATATAGAAGAATTCAAATTCAGTCTATTTATATTCTTTGGAGTATAGGTATATAAGTTGATCTGGATATTTAGGTTTTTTTCTCAAAGAAAAAGATTTATTCCTGCCTCCCTTTTCTCCTTCCCTCCATAGAAACATTCTAAAAACCAAGTATTTTTCTAAGAGGAAGTTTTCTAGCTGTTTCAGTTGTTTTCAGAGACTTTATTTGGGTAAGTCAGCTGATGGTCTCTAATGTTATAGTTTAAATAAGTATCCTTATTCTTAATCACATGTGTTTTTGTAATTTTCATTATTGTTTGATTATATAGCTTCTTCATAGAAAAGTATAAAAGAAGCTTATATCCCCAGCATAAACATGATGTATTTTCTTCCAGCTTTTTCTAAGCTTTTCTCTTTTAGAAAAATTTAGATGATATTGTATGTACAATTTAGTAATCTGATTTTTTTATTCACCACAATATATCAAATGGATTCCTATCCAGAAATGTTTATTCTGTTTAATGTGTATAATTGGGGATCTTTGGGGCATGGGAAAGAGGGTTCTTAAAATCTTAATAATATCATGGTTTAGAATAGTGGTGTTCAAAGTCTAGTCTGGGAATCCCAGGAGGTCTCAGACCCTTCCAAGAGGTCCTCGAGGACAAAACTGTTTTCACAATAATTCTAAGGTGTTATATACGTTTTTCGCTCTCATTTTCTCATGAATGTACTGTAGATTTCCAGAGGCCACATGATGTGTTGTATTGCAACAGATTGAAATACTGAAGCAACTATGATAATCCAGCAGTTTTCTATTAAGCCAAACATTAAAGAGATTTGTAAATATGTAGAATAGTGCCTCTCTTCTTACTAAATTTTTGTTTTGTTTTGGAAAATATAGTTATATTCCATAAAAATATTTTATGTTAACATGTAATGGGTTTGTTGCTACTTTTTAAATGAATTAGTAGATATTTTGACATTTCTCAGTTTTAGCTTCTAATACAGTGACTATTGATAGATAAACAAAAGTTCTTTAGAGTCAGTCCTCAGTAGTTTTTCAGAGTGTAAACAAGTCCTGATACCAAAAACGTGGAGAAACACTAGTTTAGAAGAAGATGGATGGGAATAATTTAGGCTCTTTCTTACATCCTTGTTCTTCAGGTCTCTTTAGCTTGTTACTCTTTCTTTGCTTTTCAGAGATCAAGAGGCAAGATCTATTTCTGTTCCAGATTCTTCTCCAAAACTAAGAAGCTTGCCAGTCTTCCAAAAGTAACAACTTCTTGTGTTTTTCTTTTTAGATTTGATGGTAGAGTGGTAGCAAAGCTCCCCTTCACCCCCCTTTCCTATATACAAGGACTGTCTCATCGAAACCTGCTGGGGGATGACACTACAGACTGTTCCTTCATCTTCCTGTATATTCTTTGTACCATGTCGATTAGACAGGTGAGTAAACTCATCCACCATTTAATAATATATATATCCTTCATTGCTCTCATTTCTTAAATTAGCTTGTACTTGTATAATACTGGAAGTGTTTACCTGACATGACTGAGATCTTTCAGTTTTTTTATTCCAGAATTCTAGTGTATCATTCTAAAACTGTTTAAATATAAATAGGTCAAGATGACTGCTCCTTACGGATGAGAAGTAGTGATACAATCAAACTTAACATCTACCTCCCAGCATTCAGGGTCCTTCTTCATTACAGCTATCTAAAGCTATGAAAATAAAGAGTGGGTTTGGTCTTCTCAGTATCATTTTTTCTTTACTGTAGACCAGCGCCTTTTAGTTCAGGAGCCACAAGCAAGCATAATAATTGGTGATTTTAAATTATTCATAGCTGAGATAAAGCCTCGGCTATAGAATTTGTGGAAGGCCAACATGATGGTCAGACATTCACAGTGAAAATGAATGACAGCTAAAAGATAAGTATAGAAGGTTTGTGAGGACCCAGAAGAGAGACAGATAACATTCAATTAGTAGAGGAAGGTTCAGGCAGAAAAGTTTAGAGAATGAATTGGCTTTTGAGATGGGACTTGAAAAATAAAAGGGGTTAATTAAAGTCTCTGGCTCACAAACTCTTTATATTTCAGGGCATTATACAGTTTCAGAATATACTGCCATACAGTAGGCATTGCAGTGGGGGAAGTTGGCACATGCCCTGAATATGAACATGATTCCTTCAACATTTGTAATATAAGTGATTCTTTCAGAGTTATTTTTTCTTCTGAATACTGTCTATGGCAGCAGATTTTTGGTTGTATTGACATGTGAAACTCAGTAGGAAATGAAATTATAGTTTGAGGCTCACAAATATCTTCATGATCTTACTGTTTACTACTTTTCCCACCTCATCTCTTCTCATATCCCCACAAACACAGCACTCCAGCCATTCTGACTTGCCTAACAGTTTCCATATTACATGTATTTTTTGCTTATGCTTATCCTTCTATTGGAAATACCTTCCACTTCCTCTCTCTGCCTGTTAAATGCATCTACATTTAAAGGCTTCTGGAATCATTTTCTGACACTTGTTGCATTGTGAAGGATATCTATAAAAGGGGGGTGTGAGGATACAGAATCCTAGTTAGAAGATTATTACATAAATCTGGGTAGGGGTATATTGGAGTTCTGTGTATTGGTTTTGTAATATTTTTGCAATTGTCCTGTGAAAGTTTGAAAGTACTTCAAAATGAAAAGTTAAAGAAAAAAAAAACTTACAATAGTCTACCAAAAACTTACTATGTTCTAAACAAGTAACAACGATGAGCGCAATGAAGAAGAGGGAACAAAATTGAGGAATACATAGAAGGTAAAATCAGCAGAACTTAGTGATTGATTTAATGTGAGGGAGAAGGAAGAAACTAAGGTGACTCCCAGGTTTCTGGCTTTGGTGACCAAATGGAGGGTAATTTCATTAAGAGGTTGGGAATAGAGGAAAGAATAGGTTGGTTAAAAGACATGCTGAGGTTGAGGTATTTGTGGAGCAGCTAAGTGGGTATGTCCAGCAGGAATTTGTACTCTGGTTTAGCTGAGAGGTATACTACCCATACACCTTTTGAAAATGTGTCCATAACATTATCTATGGTAAATTGAAAGAGTATATTTACATATTGAAGGATAGGACAGGTGGGTAGAGATTCTACTAGTGGTACAAGATTAACAGGTGGTTAGATTAGGAAGGTCAGGTTAGAATAACCAGGACATATAAAAATGAATCTTGACATCCCCTGAGCCAACACAGGGAAGAGTCATATGCCCCAGGGCATGGGGAGGAAGGAATAGAAAAGATCAAATGGGCTATGTAATGGTCATGGGAAATACTCTTCATTACCTTACATTAATGGACACAGGACATGGTAAATATCATCAAAAATTATTAAACTGTACAGTCCAAATTGTAAACTATACTGTAAACCACTGAAAAATTTTAGTTGCT
>JAQZBX010102867.1:0-11121 GCA_029593785.1 Cabassous unicinctus | reverse complement strand
ATAAAGTGATCATACAACTCCACAATAAAAAGACAAACTACCCAATTAAAAAGTGGGCAAAATTTGTTCATGGGGCATTGTCACAGTGGGTGGAGATTCACACAATAACCAAGAGAATATTGAATTCCCATCCTGGAGAGCTCTGTCACATTTTCTAATGTAGCAGCAACTGTCCCCCAAGGGCAGGGACAATGACTGGCGAAGGAGGATGGTCCACTGATGGGCTTTTTTTTTTTAAGTTTTAATTTATTTATTTATTTACTTTTTATTTATTTATCCCCATCCCCCTTGCTGCTTGTGCTTGCTGTGTCCATTCACTGTGTGTTTTTCTGAGTCTGTTTGTCTCCATTTGTTGCATCATCTTGCTGTGCTAGCTCACTGTGCCATGTGAGCCATCAGCTCACCACACCACATGGGCTGTCAGCTCACCACACCATGTGGGCTGTCAGCTCATTGTGCCACACAGGCCAGCTTGCCTTCATCAGGAGGCTCCAGGAATCGATCATGGGGCCTCCCATATGGTAAACAGGAGCCCAACCACTTGAGCCACAGCCACTTCCCAGATGGGCTTTTGGTATTGATGACTATGCTTCTGAGTCTTTACTCTTGAAATTGAAACTTGGCCTAGTTTTGTGGGGTACCTATGAATTGTATCCTGAGAGCCTCCTTGTTGCTCAAATGTGGCCTCTCTCTAAGCCAAACTCAGCATATAAATGCATTACCTTCCCCCCCAGTGTGGGACATGACTCCTGGGTATGAGCTTCACTGGCAACATGGGATTACTACCAAGCACCAACTAGTAATGCAATTGGAAAAAGAGCTCAAATAAAAGGAGGAAAAGGTAAAGACAAATGAGTTTATATAGCAAAAAACTTCAAAATGAGTTGGTAGGTCATCCCAGCAGTAACGCTTATGCACATCTCAACAGGATCTCAATGACTCTGAAAGTGGATACTACCTCAAATAGTGGGGCTCTTGAGGGCTCTGGAGACACCCTGGTCCTATGGTCAGGACAGATAGCTCCAGAGTTTGGTGCCTTGCCAGTGGACCCTACTATGGAGTTTGTGCTCCTGAGAATGACAGAGTTGGTCTCAGTTATGGCTTCTCTACACATGGCTCATCTGTCCCTTCTACTTGAACCTATACTTGGTGCTGGAGTTGGTAGGTGTACATCCAAGAGACTTGAATCTTTGGGCTGTCCATGTACCAGGTGGGCCCTGAGCCTCACCAGAGTTACAACATCTACTCTCCAGTTCATTGGACTCGCCCAGGACAACTAACAAGGAAGTGAGGATGGACAACCACCATACCAAGGAAATGAGGGAGCCTACAGTTGCAAGCAAGAGAATTCCATCCATCAGCTCTATGGGATCAAAGCCCCCTCTCAATTAGAGGTGAAGTGGCCATCACCATCCCAGAATCCTCAGGATTGGGGAATGAGCTATGGACTAGAGTGGACTTACTGGTATTCTACTATAGATTTGTGATTCTAGCAATGGAAGAAATTACAGCATTGATGTGGAGGCAGTGGCCACTGGAGGCTCTGGGGACAGGGGGAGGGAAAGACAGGTGTAATGTGGGGGCTTTTTTAGGACTTGGGAATCATCTGAATGGCACAGATATGTGCCATTATATATCTTCCCATAGCCTGCAGAATTCTAAAATACAATGTGAACTATCGCCCATGCTCAATGCCAATTCCCCAGGATGTGTTTATCAATTATAATGAATGTGACACACTAATGAAGGATTTTGTTTATGTGAGAGGGTGTGGGAAGTGTGGGGAGTGGGGCATATGGGAATCCTTATATTTTTGTGTAACATTTGTGTAATCTAAGTATCTTTAAAAAATAAAAATATATATTTTAAAAAGTGGGCAAAGGACTTGAAAAGACAATTGTCCAAAGAAATATAAATGGCAAAGAAACACCTGAAAAAATGTTCATTATTAGCAATTAGGGAAAAGCAAATTAAAACCACAATGAGATAACATTTCACACCTATTAGACTGGCCACTATTAAAAAGTCAGAGGGGGATGGATGTGGCTCAAATGGTTGGAGGTCTATCTCCCATATTTTGGGACCTGGGTTTGCTCCCTGGGACATCCCGGTAAAAATTTAAAAAAATAAATTAAATTAAATTTTTAAAAAAGTCAGAAAACTGTATATGTTGGAGAGGATTTGGAGAGATAGGGAAGCTTATTCATTTTGGTGGAAATGTATAATTGTACTGCCACTGTGGAGGACTGTTTGGCAGTTCCTAAGGAAGTTAAATATCAATGATACCAGTGCTAGGTAAATACCTAGAAGAACTGAGAGCAGTGCCATGAATAGACATCTGCACACTGACATCATAGCAACATTATTCATGATTGCCAAAATTGAAAACACCCTAGGTGTCCATAAACTAATAAATAGATAAACAAATTGTGGTGTAAAGACATGATGGAATACTATGCAGTGGTAAAAAAGAAATGAAGTCTTGAAGCATGTGACAACATGAAAGAACCTGGAGGACATTATGTTGAGTGAAGCAAGCCAGACACAAAAGGACAAATACTGTATGATTGTGCTATTATGAACAATTGTAAACTCATGGAATTAATAATTAGAATATAGGTCACCAGAAAGTAGAATGATTGTAGAGAATGGAAAGCTGATGGTTAATCTGTGCAGAATTGGTTAAAAGGTTGTATGTAAATCTTTGAAAATGAATGGAAATGGTGAGAGCACACCATGATGTTAATGACTAGCAGAGCTATTATATGGGTATGACAGTGGTTGAAAGGGAAAGCCTAAGGACATTTATATTACTAGAAGGAAACCTAAATAATTTAACTTGGGACTGTATAACATAGTGAAACCTCATGTAAAATACAAATATGGGTGATATTGCATATGTAAGAATGTTTTACAAGATACAAATACAAATAAACTAGAGAGAAGGAAATAGATTAGCAGCTATGTACAGCAAGGGAAGCATACAGAGATTGAAAGGTGATGAGTTTTGTTTGGTTGGTTGGGTTTTTTAGTAGTATTATTATTATTACTGGAAAAATGAAAATTCTTTAAAACTGATTGAATTGATGAATGCTCCACTATGAGATTATACCAAATACCATCAATTGTACACTTTGGATGGATTTATGTTTTATTAATAAGTATCAATAAAATTGATTTGTTTTTAAAAAAATGAAACACATATATAAACATACACACACATAGTTCTCTTGGGTACTCAGATTCTTAAATTAATATATATTCAAATTGCTTTTCCTAGTTGTGTAAAAGGATGAAATTTTCTTTGCTTAATAGAGGAAAGGGTCAGCTACCTCTCATTCTCCCTCCTTAGATTAACTCCTTGTAAACATAATTAGCCCAATAAGAACACTGAACTTTTCATTTTACACTGCAATGTCTTGGGCCATCTAACCCTTGGGAATGTAAACACATACTTCCAAAATTAATTCTGGAGTCACTCACTGAGTGGCTTTGTTTACCAGGGCTTCTATGACAAAGAACACATACTGGTGGGTTTAAACAGCAGGAACATATTGTCTCATGACTTTGGAGGCTTGAAACCTAACATCAAGGTAACCACATGCCATGCTTTCTCCCAGAATCTGTAGTGTTCTAGTGCTAGCTAACCAGCAATCCTTGGTGTTCTTTAGCTTCTAGATGCATCTCTGCATTCATCACAAGGAAATATCTCTCTCTCCTTCTCTGGCTTCTCCTCTGGTTTTGAATTTTTGCTTATAAAGGACTTCAATCTTATTGGATTAAGGCACAACCTCATTCATTTTTGCCTCTCCTTAATGAATATCATATTCAAATATCCTATCTAAAAATTGTTTCTCAACCACAGTACCTGGGGTTAGGACTTAAACATCTCTTTTGTCAGGGACTAGATTAAATTCCCAACACTTAAGTATATAGAGAACAATCACAAAGTACAATCATTTATATCTCTAGGTGATAAGAGAAGCTTTCATTATTCTTTATTCTGCTTTACTCTCTTAATTTGTATGAAATGCTGTCCAGGCTTAATAATCAATGGCATACTGCTTTATATGCATGTAAACCTGATCATTCTTAACCAATAATAAATTGTTTTCTTTCTTGCTTCTGTATTAGTATGTTTTTTGTTTTTTTTTTGTAAACAGGATTGATTTATTTACCCAGCACTTGACAAGAAGATATGAGTTCAGTGCCTTCAAACCAAACATCACACATATGAGTGACTTATGGAATTAGAATATCAGATCCAATCAACATTATTTCAAATCATTCTAATGTAAATGCAATCAATTTTACTTTAAAGTATTTACATTTCTTTTATAATAGTAGTACATCATTATAATTTATTAAAAAAAAACAAAAAAAACTGAAGCCAGTCCCTCTTTAACACATGGACAGACAGTATGGCAGCTTGGAGCAGTATTTTAGGAAATGGTTCTCCAAGCCAGTCTACCTGCATTGTGTTCTTCTGCTATGGCTCTCTGGAGCTCACATAAAACTGGAAATGTTGCTACTTCTGCTGGGTTCCCAAGGCACAGATCAAAGGTGTGTGGCTTCATCTCTGTCTTCCATAGGCTCTCCCTCCTGGCTGAGGAAGTTGACCTGCTCAGCAAGACACTCTGACAGCACAGGAGGGGCACTTTGCAAGCCTGCTGTGCAGAGCTGGAGCACAGCAGAATGTACTTCAGAGCAAGCAGACCTGGGGAGACTAGAGTACTTCTCATATTCATTTCCGTCTTCTCCTGCAGGGAATCTATGCAAACAAAGCATTCTAGGAATGCAGTTAGCAAATTTTTAAGTGGGACCAAACTATGGTTATCTACTGAGACACCAGCAAAGGAGGACTAAATGTAGTATGTTCTGAACATTTGGAGAGAAGATGTAACTTTCTTCCTCTGAGTTGAAATTGCTAACTTAGGCAATTGAAGCTCTAATAATTTTATGTTCAAATAATAGTTGAAATTTGTACTATTTAAAAACCTGTTGAGTAATACTTACTTCACATTTTTTAAAATGTGAAGACAAAATGCATAAATTTAGGTTTTTATGCCTGTCATTATAGGTCTCATTCATTTTTAGGTAATTTGCAGGCAGACAACCTCCTGTTATAACTGTGGTAGAGATAATCAAATTTTCTGCTTCATTTATTTTGTCTGCCTCCATTTTTCCTACCACCTACTAACTGTTACCTGATCCTTTGTCAGATGCAACCCAGAGAAGTAGACAGCAGGAAAAAGAACAAGTTAGTGTTTAGTATTTTTCTGGAAACAATTGCCAACCCTCCCAAAGGCTAGTAGGTTTTCTTGTTATTTTCTGTTCTCTCTAATGGGATTCAACTGCTGCAGGTTCAGTGTTCCAAGGCCATACTTTACTATTTTAGTTCACCTTGTTTGGGACTTTAGCTCATTGTTTAAAATCATGAGTTTGCTTTTACTTCATAGTTTAACCAGATTTTGTCTAGGTTCTTGATTTATGCTGCAGAAATGAATTTCAGGGCACATTAGGTTAGTTAGGCCAGTAATTTATTAAGGTAGGGAGGGAAGAGAAATGGGAGAAAATAACAGATCATGGGTCCCTTGTAGAGAGTAAGGGGCTGAAGAGTGATAAAGAAGGTTGATTTATAGACTACAATTTCCCTTTATAGATTATAAGTGCCCAGGTTTTACTTGCATGTTGATCCACACAGGGCAACACAGTGAGAGCAGGGTGCAGAAGCCAAGAGGGCTGAGAGGGAGCAGGTGAGAGTGGGGGACACTTGACTTTTTGCATCTGTTTTTAAACCACTAATTATTCCATTCCTTTGCTAATGGCATGGGAGGAATTCCAGCTGTTTGCTGTTTTGATTGATTACCCCACCAGTCAATCCCCTGGGTGGGTCCAATTATAATGTCCCTGGAGAATATCTGGGATTTCTACTAGCTTCTGGAGGTAATCTCATTCTTAATCACAGAAATTTCACAAGGGTCTTCCAGCAGCTAACTTGGGGGTATCAGTGTCCATGTGGACTTCTTGCCAGGTTCCAGATCCACCTATTGATTCCCTATATGAAGCCTGCTTGAATAGGACTAATTTTAAAATAATACACACTGTTAACTTTAAAGCATTTGCTGTTATATAATACAATTAAACTTAGAAGTGCTTTAGATCTTGATATTATGGTAAGAATAAGAGTGACATTTAAGTTTTCAAAAATAGGGTGTTAAAATGTCACTGCATATTGGAAACAGGCTTTGCACAGTAGGCTTCATGACAATAGCTGGAGAGCCCCAAAGTCATATTTCTCTCCATCTGAAAGTTACCATAGACAGAAAGGGCCTATGGGTATGATTCTTAGAGACTCCTGGGAGCTGACCCTCTGGCTGAGAGTGCTGGATGCACTGGGAACACCCTCCCTACACATACAGGACTTGCTTGGAGGCATTTTTGCTGGCCTGAGGATATGTCAATATTTACACTCTGGTAAACTACCCTTGGCACTTTGCCTTGGAAAAAATGGAGGCCACAAGACAGATCACCTGCACAGAATTCCCTCTTTTCTCAGACAAGACTATTAACATTAAGGAATCAGAATAGAGGGCAGGAGAAATAAAAATATATTTCTTAGAATACTGTTATATTTTATAAAGAGCAAGAGAAGCCCCAACCCCAACCCCATTCCTCACTTTTGGCAGTAATATTAAGAGGAGAATAAAAGCAGACAATTGTGTCATCTTAGTCTGAAACAGCCTTGTTTTCAAAGTGTGTTGGGATCCTAGCCACAGCTGTGAGGGGCAAAGCCTAAGCTTATTATAGCAATGATGTTTAGCAAGATTTTCTCCCCACACCACTCCCTGTTTCAAAGAGAGATGTTTTCAAGTTTGGTTTTATTATTTAGAGTTTCTGAAATTGCCATTTTAAGATTTTAAACAATTTTAGTTTATTGCATTTTCTAAAACAAGTTTTTTCAAAATACCATGTTTTACCTTCACATGTAAAGAAAAGATGTTTCTATTTGAATTACTTGCCTTTTAAAAATTGTATGATAATATCTCTGGATTTAAAGGGATGGGAGTTTTTATAAAAATATCTTAGGGAATTCATCTTCTTGATAAACCCAATGTTTCTGCCAACTTGTTTCCTAGAAAGTAAGGATCATTTTCAATAATACAAATAGCATTATTGTCACTGAAAATTTTATAGTCCTTAATTGGAAACTAGTCCCAATCCCCTTAAAGTATAACAGCATATTTGGCCATTGAAAGTGTAATATTTCCCCCTATTTCATTTAGCTGCTTTTTTATTACAAATTGTTCTACATTCATTATTGTTTTTTGGCTTGAGCATTTGTTTATACTTTTCTTCCCTCACACATTCATTTCAACTCCATCAGTAATTATTTTATTAAATGACAAATTTTTTAAAAATTAGGTACAATTAATATGGTGTTAAAAATAGATGTGCCTATTTTTGCATGATAATCGAATAATGTATAACACATTTGTTCATTTTATTTTTGCTTGTCAGTTGATATATCACATTATTGTGCCACAATTTTTCTTGCATAACATGAAAAGCAACTATATCAGCCTTAAGTCCTGCCCATTGTAAAGCTGCTTGGAAACTCTGCTAGCAGAAATGGTGTTGTGGTGAAGAAGCCATGAGTGGCTGTGTACCCTGTGCCAAAGAGAGCTCAGTACTCCACATCCCACAGCCTGTGAGTTAAGCCTCCAATGGTGGAATGCCACCAGGTATCTGATGACTTTGGACTTTAGAGTTTGAATTTAAAGATGTACATTGTCTTACTGTTATTCTCTGATGAAAATCAAATTCAAAACCAAAAATGTCTAAACTATTTTTAAGGAAAGGATATTAAACTTGTACTAATAGAGAGTGAAAACTATTCAACACATTCTTTAACTAAATCTGCTTGTAGTAGCCATAACATCACATAGTTAAAACTTGATTTTGAGAGAAAATCAAAACCTTTGTGCCTAAAACTAATTGTGACTTGAGTTAAAATAGGATGAGCAGGAAGGTGAATCATCTTACTCTTCAACAGTGGTGGATATGAAGGAAGTTCTGACTGCTAAATAAAATGTCCACAGGGAAAAGGATTCTGGAAAGCTGATGTGGCTCAAGTGATTGGGCTCCTGTATACAATATAGGAGGTCCAGTGTTTGATACCTAGGGCCTCCTGATGAAGGCAAGATGGCTTGCACAGAGTGCTGGCCCACACAGAGTGCTGGCCCATGTGGAGTGCTGGCCCATGCAGGAGTGCTGGCCCATGCAGGAGTGCTGGCCCATACAGGAATACTGGCCTGCATGGAGAGCTGGTGCAGCAAGATGATGCAACAAGAAGAAACACAGAAGAGAGACAGTAAGAGATGCAACTGACCTGGGAGCTGAAGAGGCACAAGAGATTGAGCACCTCCCTCCCACTCTGGAAGGTCCCAGGATTGGTTCCCAGTGCCAACTAAAAGAGAAGACAAGCAGACAGAGAAGAACACACAGCGAATGGACACAGAGAGTAGACAGCAAGCAGAAAAACAATGCAGGGGGGGTGATAAATAAATCTTTAAAAAAAGAATTCTACAAGCATCTCAGCCTCATTTTGATGCCATAGAGCTAAAAAAATCATTACCCTCATCAATCCAAGTGGGTCTCCATACCCCACATCCCAGATGACATCATCCCAGCCCAGGAGCTCACTGCTACAGAGGACTTCAAACACTTCCCTAACCCAAGAGTTCGCTGTTGGAGATCACTCACCCCTGCTTCCTAAATAATTTTCAGGAATCTCAACTACACCCAAGCTGGGAAAGTCTCACCACCCATGAAAAACCCCAGACACCCTCAATTTTTCAGGAACTAATCACACTGTCAATTCCTGTTTTAAAAAGTGAGACCCACAAGACTGAGTGATTTTCCAGACAATGCAGTTTGTTTCCCTGTGACCCAAACTTGCTTGGTGATACCTGTAAAACTGTAATTTAATTTATGCCCCCTCATGATTGTAATACTAATTTTACTATGTTAAATACATGTAGGACCCTTTCCAATAAACACAAATTGCCTCCAAATTTAAGGTTCCTGCTAATATCACCTCCCTTGCCTAACAGGTGGCCTTACTGAGGTATCCATGCTATGTGCTCTCCTAGGTAAAACAAGAGAATTCTGCTGACCTCCTAATGTGCTATTTCTTCATGTACCTCCACTCTCTTTCCCTCCCCCATTGCCATTATTCATCATCTGTATTCTTTCCTCAGTCTCTCCTGCCCTAACCCTCTTGCTCTTCAAGAGATTACATGGCAAATTAAATCCAAACCCATCACCCAGCTTCTTTTATATTTACACTAATGTCCAAACTACACATACATTAGCTGAACAAGTCTATTATGCATTGACAAACTGCAACTGCTGGACATGCCATCATCCTGCTGCCAAACTTTTATCCAGATCATATCTGGCCCAGAGATGGAAAATATTGGGTACTTAAAATCTCTTCCAAACTTCCACCTACCCTGAACCTGATGCTTATATCCTCATGCCAACTGGTGATTGCTCTCACGTTTCCTCAATACATAGCCCATGTAAGTGACCTAATGGACAACTCCACACCCTTTTGGTTAGCTTTTATGCCACATTCCCAAGCACGGCTGTCAAGAGGGAATATTTTTACTTTATATCTACTTGAGTCAGGAATGAGTCTGCGCAACAAGTACTAGCTGCCAGGAGCTTATGATCTATATCAAGCATGATTAGGGATACGTACAAGGAAATTACAATTCACAACTGCACACATGTAAGAGATGGGCATAGAAAAGATGGCATGAGTATCATCTAATTTTTGTGCATTAGTTCTTAAGTCAGTGTGAAGAAGGGAGAGAAGAGTTGTAGATTTTTTCACATAAGTGAAAATCAAATAAATGTGAATGTTAAGAGAAGCAATTTTATTTTCTATTCATTATATAATGGGATTATTTTTAAATATCCTATAATAGATGGATTATTTTCCCCAGTAATTTCAGTTAAGAAGAGAAATAGCTATTTTCCAAATGAATAAAAGTTTCCAATAAATGAACAAACTTACCTAAGATCAGATGAACTCACACCCTCCTCCATTTGCTGTGGGGGTAAAATGCAAATTCATAAAATTGTAAAAGAAATTGTTTACATTGACCTTATTCATGTACAAAATTCAAGTCCATTATTAGTCCATTTTGAATAGTAGTACTTTATACATTTTAAGAAATTAGGAGAAGAAAAAAAAATACATGCAAGACTGTTTTATATTTACCCACTTATTAACCCTATCCAGCACTCTTGTTACTATTTGGTGCTGTTTCCTTTCACCTGTAGGCATTCCTATAGTATTTATTGTAGGAGAAGTATTGCCAAAATGCTCTCTATATATTTAAAATCTTGGAATATGTTTATTTTACCCTATTTCTTAAAGAACAATTTTCTATTTTCAAACAATTTTAGATTACAGAAAAAATAGTCCACATTGCAAAGAGCATACAACAGTTCCATGTCCCCTCAGCCAGCATCCTCTAATGTTAACAGCTAATATAACCATGGCATATGGATCAAAAATGAGAAATTAACATTGTTACATCATTACAAAACTATGTACTAAACTACAGAATTATTCAATTTTCACTAATATTTTCAAATAATGTCCTTTTTGTGGTATGAGCATCCAATCCAATATGTGATGTTGCATTTATTTACTTTTTTATTTTTTAATATTTAAAGAACTTTAGATTATATAATGTTATACCAAAAATATAGGGATTCCCATATACCACTCCCTCACCCCTCCACACTCTTCCCCCTTAACATCTTTCATTAGTGTGGTACACTTGTTACAATTGATGAACACATATTGAAGCATTGCTACTAACTATGGACTATAGTTTACATTACAGCTTACACTTTGCTCCACACAATTTTATAGGTTTTGACAAACTGTATATTGACCTTAGCCATCATTACAATACCATACAGGACAATACCAATGTCCCCAAAATGCCCCATGTTACACCTATCCTTCCCTCTCTCTCCCCTCAAAACCTCTGGTGGCCACTGCCTTTATCAGTGATACAAGTTGTTCCATTACTA